>VDFB02190486.1:44138-126897 GCA_007258455.2 Sequoia sempervirens
CAGCGGCATGCTTATGCTCATCAACAACCCTAGGAGGGTTATTTTATCTCCAATCAGCAAATTTATTCTTCATATGAACCTCAAAATTTGGATAAAACGAGTATAGAGAATATGTCTTTGTATTTCCAAAAGCAGTTTGAAGAAATTGAAAATCAGTAGGAGGTCAATAGGCAGCAGGAGGAGCTTGCTTATCAAGCTTATATTCATCAGTAGGAGATTGAGGCACAAAGAGGATCCCATTTATTATGGGAATTTGAACAAAGTCAGTCTAACTCTCCTGAAGAACAACTTTCTCAAATGCCCCAATCAGCTGCTACCTTTTCAAATCCTTTCTTTGAAGAAGGACTCCACTACACGAGATTCAATGTTCTAGGCTTTGAACATAATGAAACTTCTGTCGAAAGGAAAGCAGAGGAAGAGCAACTTATTGACCAAGATAAGTTAATCCTCTAGGAAAAGCTTAAGAATGCGAATCCTTTGCATTTAGCTATAAGGTGTTATCAATTGCAGCAGCAAAGGATTGAGCAGCAAGAAGACACTTGTTCTGAAGAATCCTTGACTGTTCTAACCAATTAGCAAGTTCAACAAAGTAAATCTTCTAATTCTTCAATTAAGCTCCCTAAGTTTGAAATTCCAAATTTTAGGAGTTATCATCTTGTGCAAGAGCCTGTAGTTGAGAAAACTCAGTCCATTATCCCACAAGAGCAGTCTTTTCAATTACAAAGTCAGCCTAGTGAGAAGATAAAGGAGGTTTTTGGGGTAGACGAAACTCTTTTGGGTGTTGATACATTTGAGCATGAAGTTCAAAATGAAAAATCAGGGTTGTTACAAGTGATTGATGAACAGGGCCAGTTAGGACAACAGAGTTCTAAACAAGAAATGACAGCTGAACATGGAGTTATGTCATATTCATCTAATGAGCTTCCTAGTTTTGTTGAACAGAGTGATAAAACCTTGGTTAATTTGTTTTCTGAACTTCCTGCTTTTGATAATGAGGTTGGAAAAAGCATGTCTAAACAACCATCAATGATAGGGTTTCAACAGCAAAATGATGAATATCTCAATGACAAGGTGTTCTTCCATCAAGAGGAGCATGATCAACAAAAGTATGTCTTGAACGATATGAGTACTCCTTTAAATATTAAAAGAAAAAATCAAGAAGTTGATGTAGGATATCGTATGCATGAGAAAGTTAACCATGAACTTGGAGAAGACATGTTCTCAAGTATAATAGAGGGTTTTTATTCAGGACTCGATGTTAAGCTATCTATTTCTAAACCTGTAAAGCGTGAACAACATATAGATGCAACAGAGCAGAAATTTTTCTTCCCTCAAGAGTGCCGTCCTGAGGAAAACAATAGCCTTCTTATCATTAGAGGTACTGGTACTGCGCAAAATGATGAGGATTTGTTCTGGGATGACCTGGAGATTTTCATTTCAAGCTTGGATCATAAACAGTCTTTTAGTGAGGCCCATCAGGTAGATATCAGTATATCGAATGAAAAAGAGCCTGTACCTCAAGCCCTTACTGATTTACTTAATGAGCTTCCTGATTTTGTGGAGGGAACTACAGGAAAAGTTATGATACAATCCCTTATGCCAAATGTTGATCAACATACTGAGGAATATGATGGTGGTGTGTTGATCAATATGTAGACAATCCAAGACAACCATGACTTGACAGCATTTGACCAATTTGATAGGGTGAATGAAGCGGACATTTCATTGATCTCTGAGCCAATTCATTCAAATGAGATTACCATTGTGCAAGACAGAGAAGAAGCAGATTTTCACAAGCAAATCAGTATTAAGAGCAAGGAGAACTCAATTTTTGTCTTTACAAGGGGCTGTCCGATCAGAGATTTAGCCCAGATGGAGTTTAATAAAGCGCCAATGGTTAATCAAGCACTCACATATGGAGCCATAGCTGAAAGTGGCATAAAGGACGTACTTGCAGTTGAAAAGGAGTGTGTTCAATCTACTTGTCCTCCTTTGAATACAAATGCATATGATCAGTTTAAGGAGGTAAGTGAATTTGCTACCCTCTTTCATAAGGCAGTGCATTGCAATTTTAAGCATTTTTCAGTGTACCATCTATATTCAGCTGCCATTAAGCTTGAGAGTCATTGCATATTAAGGAGAAAGGGCAGCTATTTCAACCATCCTGTGAATGGTTTTGTTTGACCAGTTTCTTACTGGTTAGTATAGGGTAGGTTTAGTTGATGTTTCAATTCCCTAAGTGTTGTTCCAACACAAATAAGTAGTTTCCATTCAACAGTTTTTCCTGTTTTCAATAAATTTCCAAGTGATCTGTTTCATGAGTTATAAATAAGTTACCGTCATGTACAGTGTAATGCCCCCTTTTTCATGAGCGATGGAGTTTAGAGGAATTAGCCTATTCCTGATCCTCGTAGGCTAATGGAGCTTGATAAGAGGGTCATTTGGCAGATACCCAGTTGATTGGTTGGCTTGTTTTGTGATTTAGTCTACATATGGAGGTGTTCTGATGATTTCTTGATATGTTTCTATTTTTAGAAACCTCATGTTATAAAGTAATGTTATGTTTGCACTTTATGTTATGAATAATTATTTTATTATAAAGTGCAAAATAATAAAATAATATTCCTTCTAGAAGGTGACTTGGGAAAGTTCTAGGAGGCCGACCTCTTGAGGAAAAAGTATAAATAGACATCATGGGGTTCATTCTCATCATCCAGATTTGTTGTTGTTGATGTTGATGTTTGATGGTTGTGGAGGCTAGGGTTTCTGCAGTTGTTTTTGGCCATTAAGAACGAAAACTCTCTATTGGTAAGCAATTTTGAGGGTGTGAAATATCACTTGAATTATTGCAAAGTTGAGTAAGTTGCTTCAGACTTTCTACTTGTACTTCAAAGGAAAATTTTATGGCCTTTGGCCAAATTTTGGTGGTATCGATTTGAAGAGATCAATTGGTGCATTGTTGGAGTCATTTTGGGTGTATTGAGACTTCATCAGATTGTTATTCAAGGTCCAATCTGTATCTTTATCAATTCTGGAATAAATTACAGTCATATATATCAGCTTGAAGGAACCACGATTTTGTTTGTTACTCCCTCATCTTGGTTCGATTTCCCTTCCTACCTTGGGTGCACTTCATAGGAGGGTTTGGAGATGAATATAGAAGCATTTTGGAGGACATTGAAGCTGAGAATTATTTTATAAAAATTATTTCATACTAGAACAGGGGCGGCTGGGTCTGAGGTTCGATTTGGCATCAAGAGGTCTTCATTCATGCAAGATATGGCTTGCTTCTTCATCACAGCTTCAAGGCGACTTCATGTTCCAGGTTCATTTTGATTTATACAAGCTTAATGATCATCTAGATGCATTTCATGGTAGTTGTTGTAGGTGAACATTTTGTATCAGATCTGTTTGTAACCATTATATGAGTTGTAATTTGCCAAGAGTCTTGGCTATTTTGAAATCAGCATTGTATTTGAAAGGCATTTGAAATCAAGGAGTAATAAGTGGTTGTTGTTGTGCAATCAAATATCATAGTAATCAGCATTAGAGTTTGCATACCAATTGTTTGTTAAAATTACCAGTTGGCTGTAGGTGTTCATTTTTCATGCTTAGATCATATGTATGCACTGAATATTGTCAAAATAAGTTGCACATTCATACTTGGACATTGTTTAGTCAATTTAGAGTTATTTGTAAGCATTCTCATTGATGCTAGTTGAAGAAAAGATCCATTAAAGAAAACTGAAATGTTATATCAGTCATATGACCCTTGTATGCAAAGTGTTCGATGAAATTCCTTGAGTCTTCAATCAGCATTTTGAGATTAGATTTGAGCAGGGTCATTACATACAGGCTGCTCTTGATCTGCTTCTGAGTTGTCTCAATGACTCTGTGCCCAATGGATAGGCCTAGGCTACTAGTTTCTGTGTTTAGTAGGCAAACATCCAGCAAAGGTCGCCAAAAATGTTACCCAATTTTCACCTACGGGCTAAATTTGTTGGGAAATCATGTGACAGATGTTCGAAAAGGCTAGATGGGACATTTGCATCAGGGGTTAAATCATACATCTGATGCTAGGTCACAAGGAACTCAGTTGGAGAGCCTTCCTTAGTCAAGTTTGACATGAAAATCCTCTAAGGAGAGAGTTGCCAAGACCTTCTAGATGTCTCGTCGACTAGAAGGGGCCTCGCTAAATGGAGGCATCATCGCCATGAGGTCTGGCCGACAGGTCTTGGTCTCGGCGACAATAAAGGGTCTCGATGTGTGTTTTGCCTGCGGCAAGAAGTCTAATCGACAACAAAAGGTCTTGCCGATATAGCGAAATCTCCTCGACAGGGAAATTGAGCTCGGTAAGGGGATGCGTCATCGATAAAAGGTATCACCGATAGCAAGAGGTCTTGTCGACAAAGGGTGTTGTCGGTGTAATATTTAGAGTTCGGGGAGAAAGTCTCCCCGACCCGATGAGTCTCACCGACCGTTGAACACAGGAGGATGGGCCCTCGCCAAAACAAGATGGATTCGCCAAGAGGTCTCACCGACTGTCATGAGTTATGCCGATAGCTACAGAGGGACGTAATCACATCGGCGAGAAACTCCTTGTGTCTCACCGAGATGCGATTCTGTAGAGAGAACTTTTGACCACCCGAAGAATCTATGTGGCATCCGTTCAACCAATCAAAGGGAGCTACAGGCGGATTGTTGGCAGCTTGACCGGTGCCAAGAAGATCAACAGGGGAAGGCGACGTGGATCGGCTCTGAGTTCTGAAGCCTTCAAAGCAGCCCGACAAGGGATTCAAAGGTGGACACGAGGACCAAAAGTGAATGTGGTAGCTGCAAAAGATTTGAGGGGTTCTCCTGGGAACGACTCTTCACCGACATGGACAACAGGGACACACTTGAATGCGGCATTAATTTCAGGAAAAAGATCTAAGGGGAGTTTTATCCCGAAGTGAGATATTTTGTAAGCCCTAGGGGCTGATATCTTTGGTATATATGTCATTTTTGCCTCTTTGTAGATAGTTCTGACGATGCATCCTCGGGAGTCGGTGATTTTTAACAATCCTTTCTCAGCTGATGTATGCTTTGTAACTGAATAGGAATCTGGAATAAAACACAGAGTTTACCTTGGAAGCCACTGTTAATGTTTGTATTACTCTCATTTCTGTATTTTTAGATTATTGAAGTTTTCAATTGTGTTTTCTAAATCTGTATTCATACCTTAAAGCTGTGAAATCCATCTTTCCTTCTTAAGATATGTATGTAGATCAAGCCTTTTAAGAATGATGCATAAGTCTAAAGGGGTTATGTTGAGTAAGTGAAATAGTAACTATTAGCTTTCTAGTGTATGATCACCTTGTTTTCATTTCATGATTTCTTATCAATTCGGTGTATCACCTTAGTTTTTAGTTTCATTTATGTGTACTCCTCCCTTTCCCTTTATAGAATCAGTAGTTTAGGTGATACCAAAGGAAGCCGGCCCTCTCCGAAGGTTCATTTCAATTTTTGGTGACCCACAGCCATGAAATGATCCCATGTTTCTCTAGAAAGCTCAGTTTCATAACTTTGCATAGGGTGCAATTTCTAGGTGACAACAAGGACATCCTTCTCACTTAGCTAGTTTCTATCTATCAAGAATGAAACCAAGTACAAGCTAGGAGGTATGCATTCCTCGAAGCAAAACAGTCACCATTTCGGCAACATTTCATTATAATTCTTCATGGATGATAAATGAATGAGCAAGGTCCTCCTTATATAGACTTGAGGGGACTTTTCTAGCTCCTTCTAGAAAGTGCATCCGAATTGTCCTGAGGTTATTTTAATTTTGAATTCACTTTTTCCTCCTTCCATGTTGGTGTCCAACTCAAGGGAGAAATAAGACATTTTAATAAAATAGTATCCTTCTTAAAAGTGGCGTCCAACCCCTCAAGGAAATTTTAACTTTAGAAATATGTAAATAGCCTCCAGATAAGGCGTCCACCCTCAAAGTCCCCTTTTTAAAACAACATAAAGTTAAAACACTAGGCCAAGGGGGGCTTCAAAGTGAAAATATAACATTTATAACTTAAAAATAATTCATTTCTCCAAAATTGCGCCTCAAAAGCCAAAACCAAGAATACTCAATTGCTTAGCCTGAAGTGGAAAGCTCACTGTGCTGCTGCCAATTGGGACACTGCCAAAAATAGAATTTACTAAAAATAGTAAACTCTGAAAAATGCAAGAAACCTCCAAACACTACAAATCCTAATTTTTTCCTCGGTGAGCCTACAAGCCTCCAGAATAGGTTGACAAGCCATTTCACTGCTTACTGATGAGAAGGGGACATTATAGTCCACCCTCTCCAAGATTGCTTGCCCTTAAGCAATCACAAGTTTGGTTGCTGCAAAATTTCCTCATTCTCCCAAGTAGCATCCTCAATAGGAAAATTCTTCCACTTCACCAAGTACTCTTTGATTGTCCTCCTCAAAGAGTGTTCTCTGGAATTGATTATCTCCTCTGGAACCAAAACCAACTATCCTTCCTCATCCAAAGAAGGTAAGTCAGAAGAAGCAACAACATTGTGTCCAAGCACCTTCTTGAGGTGAGACACGTGGAAGACATTGTGAACTTCGCTACTCATTGGTAACTCCAACTCGTAAGCCACTGCACCAACCCTCCTGATGACTCTAAATGGACCATAGAAACATGGCTTGATTTTCTCTACTCCACTCTTCTTGAGAGTAGACTATCTGTAAGGCTGGAGTCTAAGATAGACCATGTCACCAACCTCAAATGTGCGCTCAACACGTTGTTGATCAGCGTACAACTTCTACTGGTTCTTTGCAATCTGGAGATTGTTCTTCAAAGAATTCAAAATATCTTGACTCTGTTGCAACATATCCCTCGCTTGAGGGGCTTTGCTATCACCAAACATCAAATTAGTAAAGCTAGGGGTCTCATATCCATAGAGCGCCATGATTGGAGACATTTTGATAGATATGTGGAAGGATGAATTGTAGTAATATTCTCCTAAATGAAGCCATCTCACCAAGCTCTTTGCTGCTCCGAGACAGTTTCTGAGATAGCTCTCCAACCACTTGTCCACAATGTTTGTTTTTCCATTAGTTTGTGGATGATAACTAGTGCTTGGAGTGAGCACTGTACCACTCAATCTAAAAACCTCTTGCCAAAAGGTGCTTAGGAACTTGCTGCCCTTATCAATCACAATATTTTTCGGCAACCCATGCAATCTAAACACGTCATGAAAGAACAAATTTGCAACTTGAGCTGCTGAAAATGAACTAGTAATTGCAAAGAAGTGAGGAAATTCGGTTAGTCTATCAACCACAACATAGATATAGTCTTTGCCTTGAGCTTTTGGCAACCCTGTGATGAAGTCCTGTTGGTGTACATTTTATCATCCACCGAACACTTCAGAATAAAATGTCCAAAGACACTCTATCCTCTCTTGAACAAAGTCACCGCATATGCTAAGATTGCGAGAAGATCATATGGCGACTCCAAGGTTTCTTTCGTCAGGTCTTGACATGTGGATAAGCTCAATGGGCGTTGTGATTTGTTGGTAATACACAAAGGGACTTACGTTGTGATCAAATGGTGGTGTAACATGATAAGCCGGTTGTGGAATGGGATTCAATGCTGGAGCGTGCTGGTTGCATGTTGAACCAAGCATCTGCATCTGATTATTTGTCGTGGCCAAGCCAGTGTATAGTGCAGGCCCAGTTATGTTCTGCCCTAAGCCTTGACTCACTTCAACGGCCTTAGTATAAGCTTGATTCATATTAGCCGGAGTGGGGTGAGATTTCATGAACATTGCAGTCAAGGGATCCAAGGCTGAATAATAGTTTTCCTTGGCATCTGCAACAACATAGGGAGTACGTAACCTCGTGAGAGCCTTCTGAAACCTATTGTTGAATGCATGGATGGGCTCTTTGTCCTGCCTTCTCACTTCTGTAAATTGACGGAAAAGTTCAACAGGAGTAATGGGGATACCGAACTTTCCGACGAAGGCCTCCATCTGTTCCCATGTCCTTATAGATCCAATTGGTAAGTGAATAAACCAATGATGGGCTTCCTCTCCCAAAGAGTATGGAAAAAGTCTGCAAGCCACGTCTGCATATGCAATCTTCCTATTGCGTAGGTGATCCTCGAACATCTTGACGTGGTCCTCGGCAGTACAATTAACATCGTGGACTTGGAACTTCGTGCAGAAATGTTCTGGATTCTTTGGCATGTCATGGTAGTCCGCAAACTCAAGTGGAGATGGGTTGGTAACCAACCAAGTAGCACCATTTGGAGCTGGCTGACCTCCTGGTTGAGCCATTGCTTGAACTGGTTGTTGCCTTTGATAAACAATAACTTGGGCTGCTCGTTGTTGAGGTGTAGTAGCCTGAACTAGCTGTTGTTGCTGAATAAACATTGGTGTAGTAACTTGGATTGTTCTTGGTTGAGCGAACCTTGAAACGCTTGGTGGAGTTCAGAACAAACTTGAAATTTCTTCTCTGCTTTCTTCACTTGACTGAACCTCTTCGTTTGACAACACTTCTTCACTTGACTTAGCCTCCTTACTTGAATGACTTTCTTTCCTTTTCCTTGTTCGAGTAGGTAGTTCTAACTCCACAAAATCCTTGGATGAGCTTGGCGCAGACCTCAAAATCCTTTTCAACTTATCAGGCGAGAACGAACTGATACGATCCAGGATGTAGCCGCTTACTGGCGAGGTGCGGGAGCGGGAGCAAGTGGTTGTCCTTGATTCAACAAATCTCTTTCAATTGCAACTTGAATCTTAATAGCCTTCTCTTCTTCTTCTTCCAACACGAAGCAAGTTTGCATATACTCAGCGTAGCTCTCCTTTGTCCTCCAAGTGAGATTGTTCAAACCCGAGAGGATGTCTTCTTGATCGTCGTTGAATCCCAAATTCGGCTGCAATACTGGAACTATTTCTTTATGTGGTAGCACCATCTTGTTTCATGATAATTTTTCTCCAATGAATTTCTTTTCTGATAAAAATCCCTTCTTTGCTTGAATGTGGTTGTTCACTGCGAGGAATCCTTGGAAGGCCCTCCTTCTAGTGCCAGTTCCTGTTGATGTGATTTTCGTGACCGCACTAATCAGCAGAACAAAGTTGTCCGAAGGCTACTCCATTCTCTCTTGATCAAAGTATTCCGTGCGCTAAGATTGCAAGAAAGTTCGCACGTTCAACTCCAAGGTTCCGAAATGCTTTGGAATACCCTCAGTAGGTTCATTGTGATATGTTGTTTTTACGAGGGGACTTGCACAATTGTTCTTAAGGTTTGCAGTTGACAACAGATAGATGTTTGGAAGGGGTTTTACGCAATGCGAATGATTTGGCAATAAGGTACTTTTTCCTAAACTAACCAGAGATGAACGGAATTGAAATGTGTAAGGGTAAAAAGGTTCTAGATTCTATTCTAAGGCGGGACGTGGGATCAATCTCAACAGCTTCAACCAAACTCTGCTCCACCTCACGTTGGACAGCTTACACAAAGTTGGTGCAATCTTCAAAGGGATAGCAAGAAATTTTCAAGCAACAATCCGACACCAAGACACCGTCAAGACGACGCATACCAAGATATGAATTGCAACTGAAGTTAGGCTTATAAAATTTTCCAGTTGACCACGCAAGGCAAACTTGCCGTCAGCAAGCTGCTAGTGGTATGGACTAAAACAAAGTTGCCTCGATTGACGCCACAAATCCACAACTAACGTCTACTTGCATGAAATGAAAATTACTCTACTTTAAGCTACTTTACGCTACTTGAAGTGGAAGGAATGAAGAAACCTTGCTAGCTATCCATAACAAAGACGAATTTCACCATCAATGAAAAGATCTTCTATTATGAAAGTTTTACACAACAATCTCTTACAAAAGTTTTCAAAGGAAAACTTTCCTTCTCCAAACTATGCTATGCTAAGCTACACAATTATACTATCAATCTCTCTGCTCTAGTCTCTAGTCCGATGTCTAATCTAATGCATTACAAATGAGGGGGACTCCCCCTTTTATAGATAGCCCAGTCCAATGGACGACTTGGATTACAATCAAAAGAATGGCTCAAATTAAGCCACCTCAGCCCTAACCCTAAAAATTGTCAGAATGGGGAGTGGTACAATAAATGAATCAAAGATTCCCATTCACTCCCAAAATAGTAAAGGCAATTAATGCCCATAATCAATCCTCTAGAAGGTCATCGTCCAGTAGTGCATTTCCATTCTCCTCTTTCTTGGCTGCAAACTCAATGAACCTGGCAAGCACAGCTTGAACCTCCTAGATTGAAATCGGTAGAATACAATCAAGTTGAAACTCAAGCACCGTGACTGACTGTCCATGCCTCATGCAAGATTTTCTCCAAGCAGTTAAAGCATCTTGCGTATTCTGAATCAAGCTAGAGAAAGTGGAAATGTTCTCAAAGTCATCTTGCACAAAGGTCTTCACCTCGGAAAAGAAAGGTTCCAGCCTACCCCTCAAATTATCAGTAGTCACCTCATCGGGATTCAGCCGTCTAGCAAAGATTGCCTCCAAAGTATTCTGGACTCCATCAATGATGTTCATCATAGCCTTTCGAACTCTAGCTGAATCCGCCTGTGCTGCATCGAAGAAACCACGTCCCGTGACTAATGAAGAGTACCATCCAACAAAATTGTACCTATCACCTTCCTGAATAACTCCTCCATCAATCAGCATCTGCAAAGGAGTATGCATCAATGCCTCCAAATGCTGAATGACTTTGCTCTGATAGACAGAAGCATCACCCCAAGCCTGATCAACTGCCTCCATATGTGCCATAATGCCGAAAGCCTGTTGGTAAGCATGAACAAGGTCTTCCATGAACTTTTCTGTCTCGGCACGAACTCGCGTAACCCATTTATCCGCCTCCTGTGCCATCTTCCTCAAATCCTCCAAGCTACTAACTGATTCTCTGGACAAATCGGTTGGAAGCTCAAGTGCTGGATTTTCCTGCCCATAAGGACGAGATAAGTGTTGCATGTATCCTATCAATGTCTTATGCTCTTGCTTCAATTTCTTATATTTTCCTTTGGTCCTGAACATTCTATCTTTAAGTGCCTGATAGGAGTTATCACACTCAACAATTTGTTCACCTGTGGGACGTCCTAACTCCATGGTTGTGATCACATAATTTTCTGGCACTGCCTCATCTCGATCACAATCAACTCGTGGCATTGCTACATGAAGGGTGTGAGAACCACCCTCATCAGTTGAAATCTTCGAAAATTTTCGTGCTCTCTTCTTTGGTGGAGGCGCGCTGATCCTGTTCAAAAACTCTTCCATTTCTATTGCTGGATCAATTTCTTCACTGGGGCTCCGCCTCATTCTATCCCTAAGCCAATCATGAAGAGCACAAAAGATTTACTGAGAGGGGGGGGGTGAAGTAGTAAATCAACACAAACTTTTAATTCTTAATCTTTTGCAAACTTATTACAATCAACTTTTTGATATGAACCAATTTACACAAGTTGACACAACTTTATTGAAATGATTTTTACAAGAAAGTAGGCACCAACCTACTATTATCTACAAGAAAGATGATTTAGTAGGATTCAACCTACAAGGAACACCTAACCTTTACAACTTTAGTAGGCACCTACCTACAAGGAGCACCAACCCCTAGTGCAAGGCACCAAACCTTGACTTGATGGATGAATCAAATGAAGTCAATCAGATCTGCACTCTGCCAATCCTCCAATCTGCCTTTGTGATGTAAATTCTCACACTCAGCCCACACAAGAAGATAGGCTTCTGATTTAGACTACTTGAACTTCACAACCACACCTTCAAATCTAAAAAGAATTACAAATATATACTTTGATCAAAAATTGTGCCTCTTGTTGAAAGATCATCACCATTCCTTTTCAACTTTTATTCATACCACTTCATTAGCCTGATTTTCTGTTTAATGATCTTTGATTTAGTTTTATTTTTGCTTTGTTAGTTGAAGCTGTTTTGTAAGAATACTTCACAGAACAAATAAAACACCCTTTTTAGTCATAGAATGATTGTGTCTTTACAATAAAAGAACACATCTAATGAAGGTCAAATCATGTTAAATTGAAGAGACATGTCAGTTTGAAAATATCTGATCTGGAGATACTCGTCCTGTTTGGTCAATGAAGAAATACGTTCTTTTTGGAGACTTTTTGAAAAAGCACGTTAGAAGAAAGAAACGCATTAAGAATTTTTAAATATCACGTCTCTTAAAGCAACGTTCTTATTAAAGAATACGTCCATTAAAAAAAAAAAACGCGTCTTTTCAGTATTTTGGGGCCCGCATCTGCCACTTCTTCATTAAACTCTAATTTTATATTGACCAAATATTTACCCAACGCTTCACATAAACAGATTGCAACATGCTTCTCATGATATACGTTTGAATATTTTATTATTGTCGATAAGATTTGAAACTGCCGCTATCATATTAGTCATTAATTTGCATTGGCGGGTCCTTCCTCAAATTTTGCGGTGTTGAGTAATTTAAATGCCATCGACAAAGTGTATCATAGTTTTCTTGCAACGTCAGCTTCGATAGAGACCCGTCATATTTTATTCCTCATAGACCACGATCTCATATACTCGATTAGAGGTCGAGAATCTATCTTATGGAATCTTCATCCTAGCCGATAACATCATACCGACTCCCATCTGTGGATGATAATTAGAATTGATCTGGGCATTTAGTTTAGTCTGCAATTTTTGTTTCAATAATCTGAATATATTATTTACTCAATTTGAAGCTGCTTTAAACAAGTCTTCAATAATCTGAATATATTTATTTATTCAATCTGAAGCTGCATTTTGTTTTAGTTTGATATCCTTCAATACTCTACCCAAATGACCTTTTACTTTGACATCAATGACAACATTTCCAACAAATCAGGCACAACCTGCTGAATAACAAATGGTCGCTCCTCTCTTGCCTCTACTTCACGGACTTGTTCAACTTCAATATCATTCTGGCGAGGCTCATCGGCCTCCAATGGCAAAGTATCTCCTGAAACTGCATCATCCTCTAAAGCCGTCTCCAACTCGTGTTGAAAATGAGTATCAGTAGCAGTCTCCTCATCATCCTGCTGATCATCTCTAGTAGGTGCATTAACACTCTCGCCAACTGATTCTCTCCATGGTGGCTGATTTTCTTCATGTAATTCCTGTTCTTGGTTCAATGCATTTCTCTGACTAGCAAAAAGTGAAACCTCCTGTATGCTTGGAGAACGTGGCTCCAATGGCGTGGGTGACTCTACTACAACTCTCGGAGGTTCTGGCTGAACAGGCTCCTGTCGAACTGGCTCCTTCCTTCGAGATTCTGGACCTCGAGTAATTTGTTTCTTCCTGCTGGTAGTGGGTGTCCTATGATCTCCCATCAAATTGTAGGTCAAGGAAATTGGCCTACTCTTCAGTCTACTCACATGCCTATCAACCCATGCTCTGGTAAATGTCATGACTGGGATGCAAAGCGTGTCCAAATCAGCAATCTCAGGCTGTGACCAATCTAGGAGTGGAAGTGGTGTATCTCTCACTGCCTCATAATCTGGATGGAGAATGTTCATGTCCTCATCCACCTGGTCTGGTACCGGAATGACTTCGCACTCCCTGATCATACTCAATGGCAACCTAGAGAACATTCTCTTCCTGACTTCTGCCTCATCTGATGTACCAGCCCAGTAATCCTCAATGTTTTCCTTATGCTTAAACTCTTCTGACAGTATCCACCTGATATTGCTATGTGGGTCATAGTGCTGTCTGCTGGTGTGATAGGAAAAATGAAAGAATTGAAGCTCACTTTCAGCTTCTCTAGCTGCTTGAATTGAAGGACACACTTCGTTTGAATTACCCATGACAAT
The DNA here is from genome assembly GCA_007258455.2 of Sequoia sempervirens. Taxonomy (NCBI): domain Eukaryota; kingdom Viridiplantae; phylum Streptophyta; class Pinopsida; order Cupressales; family Cupressaceae; genus Sequoia; species Sequoia sempervirens. Next base: position 58,017 of record VDFB02190486.1, read on the forward strand.
AGGGAAGTCAACTCCTCCCTTCTTCTTTCTCTTCTGAATCTTATCATAAGCAACCAGTTGCCTAGATATCTCTAACATTAAAATTCTATTGGTTGGGTACTTAGATAGCCTATATGGGTATGAGGAAAAACCTTGCAGCTTGATGTAAGAAAACTTCGGAAACTGTATAAACCAGGACCCATACCCTTTCTATTAATTCTTGAGCTTCCCTCGAGATCCTATGATGTGTACGCTCCTGAAGTGATCTCGTGATGTGCATGGTAAAGGAATCATTGACACGCTTGTAATGGGTGGTACTTGTTAGGTGCAATTGCAGACAAGCCTCATAGATTTTGAATTGATGGGAACCACAACCAATAGGCTCCTTATATGAAATCCCTCTATACTTCGTCATATGAGCCAGCAAGTAAATAATGTAAGAGCCCATGTAAAAAGTCTTTGTTCTTCTCAAACTCAGGAGCTGCTCGTGCAAGTTATCACTAATCATCATAGCCCAATTGATGTGCTCTTTTCCTTCCAGCACGAGGTTGATGTAGTAAAACATCCATGGCTCAAAAATAAACGATTGAGGGCAGCCACCAACTCTACTCAGCATCATGATCAGGTCACAATACTCCTGCTTCAAATCATCTGATATAATCTATCTTGGCAACTTTGTACGAGAGGGCTTGGGCTTGTTCATCCAGCGAGTGTTGATCACCTCTGCACATCTCTCGAATGTAGAAGCATATATTCGTTCAGCACGCTGTCTTGATTTGTAAATCATCTTCTCGTGAGTTGGGATTCCAAAAGATTCGCCGATAGCTGCAGGAGTGAGGTTGGCGAATACTTGACCATCTAGTGAAACAATTGACCTATGATCAGCCTTATAGTAGTTAGCACACTCCATCATCAACTCCGAACACTGAATAGCTGGCGGGAAACCAGCAGCTGCATACAAGCCACTTCGAACAATATTGTGCGAAGTGATTGAAGGACGGTGATTGCCAACTCCCATAATCTGACTTTTGAAAGCCTCCATGTTGAAAGAACCCAAATTGGTATCAGCCAACTAGCCCAACTTCGATGTAAACTTAGACTCCGGTAGGAAAGGCTTGCTCAGCTTCTTGATAACAACCTGCCTGGATGCACCATTGTTGTCTCTGCCAGTTGCTCTTACTTCAGCCATCCTGCAAAACAATAAACAGCCATCAGCAAATTAACTTAGAAAATAAATAAAATATCATGCAAGGGCTGCCAGTCGACTTTTAAAAACTTGAGAAGTTGCAACATTCATATTCATCTGCAAACCTCAACTTCTCCTCTAGAAAATTCGAACTTTCGACACTTAGAAAGTTTCAGCAAGTAAGTCTTAGCAACCTCGACTTCACTCTCAGCAACTTCAAAGAGACTCAGCAAATTTCTAAGTTGGCTGCAACAACTTTACACTTGAGAAATCGTCCAACTTTACTTCAGCTATTAGACTCTTTAAAATTCGTACTTCAACAACTTCAGATTTAAACTTCAGCAACCTTCTTCTTCTTCAAGTCGCACCTCTTCAATATTCTTCAGCTTGCACTGCAACTCCAATCAAATCGAACTTCCTCAGCACTCAACTCAGTCACTCACTGCAACTTCAAACTCAGAGCAAAAAATCGAACTTCAATTGGTGAAGAGAAATGAATAAACTTTCAGCTCTTATAGGCAAGTCGAATTCTAGAAGGAGGCCAAGTTTAGCTAACTCATTAAATTTCCACTACTCCCAGCAAGAATTCGAATTTCCCTCCTCTGCCAAATTAAACACTTGTCACCTGACGCCTGGAATCTTGACCTTCTAGAACTTCAAAGAATTCAACTTGACTGGCGTACTTTTAATTTACTTTCGAAAATATTTACTTTAAATTCACTCTTTAACAAATTTCATTCACCAGTCAGAGCTCTATTTTTCAACTTTTAATTTTATTCACCTCTGACGCTCTGGAAGATTCATTCTGCGAAGAATTCGATCAAATTCATCTAGGCATGTCATTTCAATTTCATCATCTGAAGCATTTTATTTTCAAAGACACATTTTATTCACTTTGCCTTAGAAAATTTTAAATTTCCCTTAGGAAAATTCCATAATTCAAGTGCCGATCAAATTCTCCATCTCGAAAGCTTTGGCGAAGTGCAGAAGACACTAAAATCCATTCCTTGTCAACAATCTTCAATACCCAGAAGAAAACTTTCTTCAGAACGCATCGAATTCATGGGTATACAACGAATGGGTTCATTTAATTTTTTTGAATTTTGAACCTTAGAAAAACAATTTTCAACAAATTTTTTTCGGTTCTTTGTTCCTGTGAGTATCTTGTTGCTCTGACTTGAAAACTTTGACTCACCTTTGCGATGATGGCATCCTCTGACTTCACTGGCAATTTTATTCATGCCTCTGAAAATTTCACATCTCCACCAGACTTAGGCGTATTTTTCCTAAGGAAGAAATTTTTGTGCCTTAGAAAAATTTAAAATCACTTAGCATAGGCACATTTTGAATTTTGTCTTAGAAAATTTTCATTCACTTCAATCATCTTGCCTGTGGTGAGGAATTCTTTATCAACTCACTTAGATGATTTCTCCATTGCCTTGGGTGTATTTTACATTTCATGAGGGATATTTTTAATTTCAATGCCTAGCATATTTATCTCCCATCACCTTATAGGCTTAGTATTTTCAACGCCTAGCAACATTTATTCTTTATTCATATCAACTTGGGCGCATATCACACAGGCAAGAGGATGAACTTCATTTCAACGCCTTAGCAATATTTTATTTCATTTCACACTTCATGCACTTTGGGGGCATTTTTGATGTCATGAAGGACTTGACTTTTCAATGCCCTTAACTCTTTTGTCTTCACATGCCTTCATTTGGGCGCATATTGCATGTCCAAGAGGATGAACTTTCATTTCAACGCCACCTTTGACTTTCTCTTCTTCTTGGCGCATTTGAGGGGGTGAGAGGGATGGGCGCATTTTGCTTAAAGTGAAGAATGAAACATCTTTGAACCTTTGACTTGATCTTCTAAACATGGCGCATTTCACCCCTTGAGAAGGATGGGCGCATTTAGCCTAGGGTGGAGGATGGGCGCATTTCCTATGTGTAGAAAAATAAAGCTTTGACTTTTTGACTTTGCTTTGAAGTAACATGGGCGCATTTAGCATGTAGAGAGGGATGAACATTTGTGACTTAGAATATTTTTCCATGCTTGACCTTCCTTTGACTTTCTCCTTACATGCCTTCATTTGGGCGCATTTGAGTACAAGAGGAGGATACAGTTTTTACACTTAGAAATTTTTTTATGTTTCTTCATCCTTGAGGGCGCATTTAGGGGTGGCAGGAGGATATTCCAATACTTAGAAAATTTTCCCATCATCTTGCTTGTGAGGAGGGCGCATTTGGCCTAGGCAGGAGGATAAAAACTCAGACTTAGAAATTTTTCAAACACCTTGATCAAGCATGGCGCATTTTGAGAGGTGAGGAGGATGAAGTTTCGGACTTAGGCATTTTTGCTTCCTTCTGCCAACTTCTCCATATCCTGCTATTTATAGTAAGTCCTCTGATTCTCATACTTCTGAAGCTTGGAACGATTTGAAATTTTAAGCAGGGGACCTTCATGACCTTGTAAGCCTGTTCACACTGCTATCTTGAGCTGGCCTGCTATTTTTAGCCCGTTTCTGAAGATGATTTACTATTTATAGTCACTGCTTGTTTCTGAGACTTCCCCAACTCCGTTTGACTTGAAATTCGAATGACGTGCTCCTCATCGGGTGACCTGCCTGTTGGCACTGGCGCCTGATGCTGGTTTACTATTTTTAGCTAGTTTCTGGAATGCCTTACTATAAATAGTAAGTGCTCCGATTGCCTTCAAATTTTATCGGTGGATAGCTTGAAAGATGCTGAACATAGTGGGATACACCGGTTTTAGGAAATTCTGGCGTTTTACCCCTCATTTTGGGTCCCAAAGCTGGAAAACCTAATTTTTCTTGCATGCATATCAAATGACCTTCGTTTGACCTCATTTCTGTTGCACTTCGCCCTGTTTGTGGTTCTGATGCGTTGGGAGAGAGCTGCCGAAATGGAACTGCTAAAAATAGTAAGTCACTGAATACTGATCACCTTGCTTTGCATGTCACACCATTGCGAAGCTCTTGTAAAACCCATAAGGAATCATCTGACATGCAAACCCTAAAAATAGCCTCTAAAGGCTAAACTCTGAAATTCATTATCTCACTTTTTATGTTATATCATCGCGAAGGTCTCTGAAAATCCAGAAGGAATCTCCAGACATGCACTAAAAAACTCTGTGTATAAACCTTGAAATTTGCTCTGGAAGCTGAATTGCTAAAAATAGTAAGTTGTTCATTTCATCTCAAATTTTACCAATGAGTAGCTTGATGTGTCTTGGATGCAGTGGGACTGTTGAAACTTCAAGAGTGCTGAAGGAATGCTCTGAATTGCACACTTACTAAAAATAGTAAGTAGCCAGAAATTGATGAAATTTAGCTGGAAACTTGCTGGAAGCACACTGACATCAACGTCAGTCTCAGATTTCAATTTATTTACCTCATTTGACCTCAAATTGGCTGGAAAGTTCAAAACCCTAATTCTACAGACTTGGCCAAATTTCACGTTTAAGGCTCGACAGGCACATCCCCGGAAAGGCAGACAACAGAAAGAGACAGAAAGAGAGAGAGAGAGAGAGACAAAACTAAAGAAAAGACTAGAATGGTGGGGTCCCAACGGATACCACTATCCTCTCCTTCTTGAACAAAGTATTCAGCATGCTAAGATTGCGAGTAAGATCATGCTTTCAACTCCAAGGTTCCGAATACTTAGAATACCCTCAGTTGGTTTGATGTGAGTTGCTGTGTTCTCACGAGGGGACTTACACAATTGTTCGATAGCTAACAACAGACAGTGGATTAAGGGATTTCGTGTAATTCAAATGATTTGGCGATTGAGCACAAGTTTTCTAATTCTAACCGGAAATGAACTGAAATTAAAGGGTGTAGGGCCTGAGAAGTTCTAATCTACTCTAAGGTGTGGGACATGGCGATCAACTCTCACAGACTTCAACCAAGCTCCGTTTTGCCTCACTTTGGACAGCTTCCGCGAAACTGGTGCAATCTTCAGAGGAGTGACTTAAGATGTTCAGATCACGATTTAGCATGAAGACACCATCACAACGACGCATGCCAGCATATAAACCATAATCGAAGTTAAGTTTCACAAGGTTCCAGTTGACCACGCAAGGCGAACCCACCGTCAGAGAGCCCGCTAGTGGTATGGACAATCGAAGTCTTGTTCAAATCGAGCACCACATTCCACAATTGCTAGGTACTTGCATGAAATGAAATCTACTTTACTTTAACTACTTCAAGATGCTACGTGAATTAGAAGGACGAAGAAGCCTCAACAACTATTCACAACAAAGAAGAATTCACCATCAATGAAAATTCTTTTATTATGAAAGCATACATGACAACTTCTTACAAAGTATCCAAAGGGAAGACTTTCCTTCCTTTTCAATCTACACTACTTTACTTTCTACTCTATCAACTTCTCTCTACCCCTCTAAGCTCTGCTTCTACTTCTAAATCTAATCTCTAATGAGGTACAAATGAGGGGGACTCCCCCTTTTATAGTTTGCCAAGTCCAACGGACGACTTAGATTACAATCGGCTGGATGGCCCAGATTGTGCCACCTCAGCCCTAAACAAGATTTGCCCTAAAAACCGTCACAAAGGAGAGTGGGATAATAAATGCGGCATTAATGTCGACCATCCTTCTAGAAGATTCCAATTTTGAGACGCGTTCACACTGCCCCTGATCTTCTTCTTGACGTTGTTCTTCAACCTTGCTCGAACTTTCATTCCTTTTTTTCATCTTGAATTTTGAAAATGTTTCTTCTTTGTTACTTGAGCCTCAACACTTAGTCATTTTCTTGCAACTTTCTTCCTTCGAGGTTGAGATGTCATCTTGAATCACTTGCTTCATCACTCTAAATCACCATCGCTTGATCTCGACGTTCCTCCTGCAAAACAAGTGAGGAGAAGAGTATTAGAACACTTCATAATATAATCTTAACTTACTTACCTGATTTTCACGTTCTAACTTCCAAGCGTTCATCGCCTCTACTAGCCAACTTCTGCCTTCTTCATGATTCTTCATGCCTTGGCCAAATTTTCAACCCATCTTGCACTCTGCTCGGCGCACTTCATTCTGATATTTCATCCAACTCAGGCTCAAGGAAAATCTCCTCATCAGGAATTTGATCAAAAATCATCTAGGCGATTGCCCTCAAATTCATCCACCAAGGCAAATTTATCTTGAAAACACGTTTTATTCCTTGCCTTAGAAAATTTTCAAATTTCTCTTAGGAAAATTCATCAACCTGGTGCCCATTTAAAATCTTCATCCCAGAATCCTCGACAAGCTGTGGAAGACCTTAAAATCCATTCCTCATCGATAATCTTCGATACCCAGAAGAAAATTTCTTTTAGAACGCGTCGAACCCATGGGTACCCAACGAACGGGTTCATTTAATTTTCTGGAATTTTGAACCTTGGAAAAATAATTTTCAACAATTTATTTCATTTCTTCATCTCCTCTGAGAATTTTGTTGCTCTGACTTGGAAAGTTTTTATCAACCCTGTGAAGCTAGCATTCACTGACTTCACCTCTGGCAATTCTGCTCGTGCTTCAAGAAAAACTTCATCACCTTCAGACTTGGGCATTTTTCTAAGGGAGAACATTTTGTGCCTTAGAAAATTTTGTATCACTTAGCATTTTGAAAAATTTTACCTTAGAAAATTTTATTCATTCCTCAATCCATCTGCCTGTGGTGGGGAAAATTTTATTTTGCTTCACTTGGAAAATTTTCCTTGAAGGCACTTACCACATCCAGCATGTCTTGTTCATATTTCCGTCACCTTGTATTTTACTTCACACTCCCATGAAGGATGGGCGCATTTGCCTTGTCATAGAGATCATTCTTAACGCCTTAGTATATTTTAATCTCCCCTTGGGCGCATTTTATACTTGAAGAAGACGTTTTAACTTTCAATGCCTAATATATTTTATTCACCACCTCATAAGCCTAGGCACACTTCACACTTGAAGAGGATATTTAAAAGTCCAACGCCTTAGCATACTTATCAACCTTACTCCAAGCTTCATGTACTTTGGGCGCATTTCAGCACCTTGAGGAAGATATTTGACTTCCACGCCCAACACATTTAACTCACCCTTGGGCGCATTTTACACTTGCAAGAGGTTAACCACGCCAAGTTCACTTCACCTTTACCTTGTTTACCACGTTTTACCCCCACACTCACTTTTGTCTTGGCGCATTCAAAGGGGAGAGAGGAAGTCAAAGATTAGAATATTTTCTACATGCACCACACCTTGATTCCCTTTTATCTTGCATGGGCGCATTTGAGCATAGGAGGAGGATGACTCTTCAACTTCTTTATTTTTGTCTTGACATGGCTGCTTTTGGGCGCATTTTCCCTATGTGGGAGGATGAAAATCATTGACTCCTTTGACCTTCTTTCATTTGGGCGCATTTCAGCATGAGAGGAGGACGAGTTTCCCACTTAGAAACTTTTGGATTTGTTTGCATGTGAGGGGCACATTTTAGCATGAGTGATGGATGAACATCTTTGACTCCCCTTTTGACTTTCCTTTAGCCTCCCAAGCATGGGCGCATTTTGAAGGAGGTGGAGGATGAAGACTTGTACTTAGAAATTTTTTTTGCTATCAACCCTCTTCCTTGGGCGCATTTTGCTATGGGTGCTAGATAAACTTTGTTGACTTTCATTGACTTCCTGCTTCATGGGCACATTTTGCCATGTCTACTGGATGAAGTTCCAGACTTAGATTTTTTTTGTGCTTGGCATTGCCTTGAAGGCGCATTTTGGCATGAGAGCAGGATGAACTTTTCATGCCTTAGCCATTTTTCTCTTCATTTTCGCCAGTTCTTCCATGCCTTACTATTTATAGTAAGTCCTTCAATTCTTGCATCTCTGAAGCTCAGAAAGATTTGAAATTTTAAACACTGCATCCTTACGACCTTGTTATCCTGTTGACACTGCTATTTTTAGTTGGCCCGCTATTTTTAGCCCGTTTCTGAAGGTGATTTACTATAAATAGTAACTGCTTGCTTCTGATATCTCCACCGCTCCGATTGACTTGAAATTCGAATGAGGCACTCCTCACCACGCGACCTGTCTGCTGACATCGGCGCATGCAATTGATTTGCTATTTTTAGCCTGTTTCCAAAATGACTTACTATAAATAGTAAGTGCTCCGTTTGATCTCAAATTTTACCAGCAGATAGCCTGAAGGATGCTGATCGCGATGGTTTACACCGGTTTTCGAAAATTCTGACTTTTTGCCCCTCTTTTCAGGCCCCGAAGCTAGAAACCCTAATTTGCTCTGCATGAGTATCAAATGATCTCTGTTTGTCTTCGTTTCTGCTGCATTGCAATCAGCTCATGATTCTGAATTGCTGGGAAGCGGCTGTCGGGACGCACCTGCTAAAAATAGTAAGTTCCTTATTGAGTGATTATCTTCGTTTGCATGTCACACCATCGCGAAGCTCTCGAAAAACCCACCAGGAATCATCCGACATGCAAAAGAAATCCTGACATGCAAACCCTAAAAATAGCCTCGGAAGACTGAATTATGAAAGTTGTCTCGTTTTGCATGTTATATCATCGCGAAGGTCTCGAAAAACCCAGAAGGAATATGCCAACATGCGAAGAAAAACCCTGCATCTAAGCCCTGAAATTTGTCCCGGAAGCTGAACTGCTAAAAATAGCAAGTTGTCTGTTTTCGCTCAAATTTTGCACGCAAGCAGCCTGATATGCTCTGAATGCAGTGTGACTTTCGGAATTTCAAAAATGCTGACTGATTGCCTGTAATTGCACACTTACTAAAAATAGTAAGTACTCAGAATCTGATGAAAACTTGCTGAGAGCCTGCTGGAAACATGCTGACAACAATGTTAAGCTCAATTTGCAATTCATTCACTTCGTTCAACCTTGAACTGACCAAAAGACTCAAAACCCTAATTTCAGACTTGGTCAAAATTTCACATTTAAACTCAATGGCGGGCATGTCCCCCAGAAGGCAAACCATGTAAAAGAGACAGAGAGAGAGAGAGACAAAAACCAAAGCCAAAAAGACCGGAATGGAGCAAAAATTAGGGGTCCCCATTTTGAATGGGGCGATGAGTGAAAAGGTCACAACAGATCTCAAAAAATAGGGGCAAAAAGATAAGGGTTTAGAGGATCTATCCTACGCCTAGGAATTTGAGAGATAGTAAAGATCAGGTGAAACGGATAACCAAACTTTGTTTCGCCTCCCTGGGACAACTACGCAAAGTGGGTGCAATCTTCAAAGTGTGTGATTATAATTTTCAAGCCTCGAATGAGACCGAAGTTAAGTACCCACAATCACAAGCTCAGGCTAACTTTATGCATCGAATGAAAATCATCCATCTGAAGAAAGTATGAGCAATATTTCACCATTTAATCTATACGATCAATCTCGCATTCACTTAACCAACATTCAAAGCAAATTCTACTTTAATTGTAATCTAACTTTATCTAACTCTAATCTATGGTAGAAGAAGTTATGCAACTTTGCTTACTACTTGAAAATAAAAGTGATTCAAAGCAATCATGCATAAGAGCTTTTATTATCGGAAATAGTCTCAATGCAACAATTTCATATACTGTCTCCACACAAATGAAAGTGAGAGATCACCAGTTTAAATAGAGTTTTCAAAATCAAATGAAAGGCCAAGATTAAAACAATATCAACAACCAAGATTAATACAACCCAACCCTAATTAGGGTTGCCCAAAATAATATCAGTTAACAACCAGTAAACAAGCAGTAACAAGTAGTAAAGTGGCAGTTGGAGCTATCTTCAAGGGAAGGCCTCCCTATCTTCATGGGCAGCATTGTGCTCGATGAATTTGGACACGAGGGTGACAACTTCCTCCATCGTGACTGGCAGAAGCATGCTTATCCTGAATTCGAGTCCACCCAAATCCTCGGCACATTTTGCAAAGGTGCTCTCCCAATCCGCTTCCTGACTCGCAAAATCATTCCGGATGGCCAAGAGATTCGCCACTTTTGCGAAATCCGGTCTCAAAATTGGTCCAGTAGCAAAGAAGAAAACTTCCTGAACCTTATGCTTCAACCTCTCCAGCTGCATGTTGTTTTCCTGGACAATCTCTCGGTCAAACACCTCTGCAGTTATCGTATAAATCTTCTCCCGGATTTCTTTAACTTGCTCCTCAACTCTAAGCCCATCCGCCTTTGCCTTCTCCGGAATCTCTCTCCATATTGTCACTGCCCAAAACCAATGGTGAAAATCATAAGCCGCTCCTACAGCAATCACCTTTCCTTCAACCAATTCATCCCTTGAAACGCCCTTCAATACTTTCAGGCATGGAATAAGCCTCTCCTGAATGTCTGGAAGGTTGTCCCAAGTTTTAGCCATATCAACCAATCTGGAAAGGAAAGAAGAAGTTTGTCCGTAGGCAAGCGCCAATTTCTCCATGAACGAGGCTGCTTCCGTGCTTTCGTTAACCATCCACTCCTGAGCCTCCTTGGTTGTGACCATTCCTTGCTCCACATCCTTGTCTATTTCCTGTGAGGAATTGAGAAGAGGAGGAGCTACTGCATCACCTTGATTGAGTGGCTGGGTCAGCTGCTGAATATACTCCTTCAAGCGTTCGACTTCCCTTTTGTATTCCTTCTTTTTCGCCACTTCTTTTTCCAATCTCGCCTTGACAGTTGAGACGGAATTGTCCAGCTCTTCCACTTCCTGGCCTTTTGTTGTTGGGCCAAGGTCTATAGTGGTTATGGCGTATTCTTTGGGAGTGATCTCATCTTGTGCTTTCTCCATTGTTGGTACTACGATATGTATGGAACGGCCGCCGGCTTCGTCTCTCTGAATGGTGGAAAATTTCTTGGCAGGTTTCTTAATAGCAACCTGTTCCAACCTTGCCAAGAAATCCGCAGTATCATCTTCCTCTTGGACCTCAACTGGTGCCTGAATCTTCATCCTCTCCATCAGCCAATCCGGAATGGTAGGCTGCTCGATACCATTTTCCTCTTGAATGTTCCCTTCATTTGGAATATCCAAGACTTCTCTGAGGGCGGAGATCATTCCCTCTTCGAATTCATCATTTTGGACTTCCACTTCATTGTCTGAACCCAGTATTTCTGTGCCCGCAGGAGATGGGGGTTCATCGTCGTCCAACTGGATCGGTTCATCATCCTTTTCCTAAATTGCAGAAGGTCTCATCATTTCAGCCAAGGATTCATCTACGGTAGCTACCAGCTGATCAATATTTTGATATGCCGCATAACGAGATGGTTCTATCCTCTGTCTTTTCTGGACAGGCTCTATACATGGAACTACTTCTTTTCTCTTCTCGCCAATCTCAACTAAATCATCATGATGGGATGCACCGGCATTGGAGGAGTATGACTCCTTCTTGCTCAGTAAATCATACGTGAGCGTTATCCTTTTTTCCCTCAACTCCTGAACTTGATGGTCAACCCACCACTGACAGTACTTGATCATTGGTCTCATCAATGTCGCCAAATCTGAGTGTTCAGGCTCCGACCACCTCACAGAAGGAAGAGGTTTGCTCTCCTCGAAGCACGGCTAGACATAATTTCCATCTTCCTGCAATTGATCAGGCACCTAGCAAAGTTCGATCGCCCTCATAAATTCCACTGGCATTCTAGACCATAATCTTCTCCTGACTTCATACTCATCAGCGGCGTTCTCCCAGAAGTCCTCCTATTCCACTTTGTGCTTATATCTTCTCCCATCCACTGTCCGAATATGATGATGTGGGTCAAAATTGGCCCTGGACTTATAGGCTGTGAACGGGTACCACTGGATTTCTAGCCTGGCGCTCTCAGCTGCTTGTGCTGACGGACAGGATTCTGACATATTCCCAATAAAGAATGGGAAAGTAACAGCTGCCTTCTTACTTGGCATCTAGATGTTTTGGTATTCTTCCAGCTACCTCAAGACTTCAAGCAAGATCATCCGATTTGTTGAATAGATAGGCAACTTGTAAGGATTTCCAGTGAATCCCTAGATCCTGACATGTAAATTTTGGAAATTGGATAAACCAGGACCCGTATCTACTGATCAAACTTTTTGCTTCGTGACTCAACCTTTGATGAGTCCCTCCTTGAAGTGTTCTTGTGATATACATTAAGAAAGCATCGTGCACCCACCTGAAATGAAATTTCTCCCTTAGCTGAAGTTGCGGGTAGCAATCATAAGGCTTGAGTTCATTTTCTCCATTGCCAACTTTGCCTTTGCATATCAGTCCTGAGTACTTATATGTTTTGGCCAATAGATAGACAATGTACGAGCTCATGTGAAAAGACTTAGTCTTTTCCAAATTGATCAGCTTCTTGTGAAGATTGTCACTTATCATTCGAGACCAGTTGAACATCTTCACGACAAAAGTGATTTCATCTATAAAATAATACATCCAAGTTTCAAAATATGCACCTTGCAGATTGCCAGCTATCTTGTTCAGCATCAGAATAATGTCCCCATAATCTTCTTTAAAATCTGTCCACCGTGGCCTCTTAGGCATCTTCTTTATTGATGTTCTAGGATTCTCCAGCCATGCCTTATTAACATTTGTGGCGCATAACTCAGACTGGTTGTCATACAATCCCTTGGCTTCCTACTTGGTTTTGTAGGTGGTACGGGAATGTGCTGGGATGCCGAATGTCTCCCGTATTGCTGCCTTGCCCAGGCGAGCCAAAATTCTTCCGTTAGGTGCAATGATTTGTCTTTTTTGAGCATCATAATGGATGGCACATTCTACCATCAACTCGGCACAGTCCATCGCAGGAGGGAATCCAGCTGCTTGAAAAATTCCATTCCTCACCATTCGTCTGACAATTGGTGTCAGAAGTCCTTCATGTCCATATACTCTTTTCTTGAATTCTATGAAGTCAACATGTCCCAGATCGGTGTCTGCAACATTTTTCCACTTTGAATTTATTTTTGACTCTCGCTGTACCCCCTTGCTGGCGAACTTCATTGGAACCTTCTTCGATGATTCTCCTGCCGTGGTCATTAACCTGCAGTAAAAATATTAACATTAATATGGAGAGTTTAAAATATAATTCACTCTCATGCCTTATGTTCGAATATTTTACTTTTAGCTCATTAAAATATTAATTTCTGCGAAAAAGCAAGCTGAAAGTAAATGAATTTGATTGAAATTTAGCCAGAACTTAGTCAAGATGAAAAAGACAGAAGGGGGAATGACGAATTTATCCAATTGAACTCCAAACCTCAGGAAAGAACTTTTGGCTGCAAATCAGATTTAAACTTCGAAAATTTAATCAAAAATCAAGTGACTAAGTGCGCCTGTCTTGCTAAGAAATTCGACTTTCAGCAAATAAATCCTCTTTTTTGAAAAAATTACTTCTTCAGCATAAAATTATTTCTTCCTCTAAGAAAATCGATCTTTCCTGCAGAAGAATTGATCTTCTTAGAATTTCGAGAGATTACCTTCTCTTCAGCTGTGTCTGTGAAAAATTAGTTGCTGAAACTCATTATAATGCTGAAGAATTTGATTTGTTTTAGCAACTGCCTCTTTCTCTCTCGATTTCGATTTGTTCTCTTCTTCAAACAGGCAAGTTTCCATTATTTTTCGAAAAAACTCCATGGCAAGCTTATCTAGGCAAATCTCTTTGATTTTCTAAAATTCGATTTTTTGCTTAGATGTTTATCTTTGATTTTCGAAATTTTGAAAATATTAAATGTCTAATTAAATTCGACTTTTCCAAGTTTTAATTCATGGCGAATTTAATTTTGCTCATGGATTTTATCTTTGTTCGGCGTGATTTATTTTCCTCCGATACACGTCTGGCGAATTTTATTTTGTCCAAGGCATTTTAAATTTCTAAGTATTGGAAATAAATTGTTAAAATATTAAAATATTTAATTTATTTCCAACCCATTCATTTTGGACCCATGGCTATTTTAATTTTCTCCTTTTTTCCTTTGGCTAAATGTTTATTTCCCAAATTTACTTCGATTTTCATCTAGCCAAGTCAAAATTTTAGCCATCTCGTCAATAAATGTTACACCAGATCCTCATTTTCTTTTGCCATGGCGGACTTCAAATTGTGCCGGGCACATTTTCTTATGCCAAAATCAATTTTTCTTTTGCTCGGATGAATTTCTCTAGGCAAAGTATGTGTTTGGATGTCTCCCTTAGGCAAAATTCCATGATACTTAGACAAATTTTTAACCTCTTTGGCCAAGGGTGGACTTTCTTGCCTCTTTGCCATGTGCATTTTCCTCTATGCGCTTAGCCAAATTCACCAATTTTGTCCTAGGCATCCATACTTAGGTGAATTTTTAAATATTTTCTCCTCTTCTTATGCTAGGCGATCTTCATACTTCCTTTGCCATGGCCTAGGTGGACTTCCTCAAGTTCTTTCCACCTTCCATCAAGGCATGGCGGACTTTCCATTCTCCTTGACATTTGCCTTTCATACTCTTACTTAGCCAAAATTTGCATTTTCTCTTCTAAAGCATTAAAATACTTAGCCAAAATTTCAATTTTCCCCCCTTCTAGGCCTCCATACTTTGACAAATTTCGGATTTTTCTTCCTAGGCATCAAACACTTAGCAAAAATTTTCAATTTTTTTCCTTCTCATGCCTGGGCGGACTTCCTAAGTGCCTTTCCATTCCTCTCTTAAGCCATGGTGGACTTTGGAGGTGTCATGCCAAGTCAAGGGCGGACTTTACTTGGTCTTGGAAGTCCCTTCTTTCTAGGGCGGGCTTCACACATGTCTTTCCATCTTTCCTCAAGGCTTGGGCGGAGTTTAGAGGGTCTTTGCCATCTTTCTCTAAGTCATGGCGGACTTTCTCAATGGCTTGCCATGGCTGGGCGGACTTGCAAGAGTCTTTGCCATGTCCCTTGAATGTAGGGCCGACCTCTTAAACTTCATGCCATCTCCTTACCAAGGCAAAGGCGGACTTCATCAATTCTATGCCATGTCCCTCAAATGTAGGGCCGACTTTGTTAATGGCTGAACATGTTCTTTTGATGGCGAATTTTATTTTAGACTTTAGGCAAAATTTATCACAGATTTCATGCCTTTGAGTTGATTTTTGGTGATTTTTCTCATGATTTTTGACTGATTTTTCCAGATTTTCTGATTTTCATATTGCTCCTTCATGCTTTTTGGTTGATTTTCTCAGATTTTTGCTTGTTTTTCCATGCTTTTCCTGATTTTTTTCTTATCTTGATTTTTCAATGATTTTTTGATTGCTTTTCTCAGATTTTTACATGCTTTTTACTTGCCTTTTAGATTTTTGGTGATTTTTTGCATGTTTTTAGCCTAAAGATGGAAAATTTGACTCCTTGACTGGTGGGGATCTTGGCACTTGCCAAAAATAGAAAGTTTCTAAAACTAGAAAAAGCGAAAAAACAACTTTCTAAAAATAGTAAATTCCCAAATGGTCCAGAAATGCCAAAAATGAAAAAAGCAAAAAGCAAAAGAGCAGATTGCCTAAAAAGTAGGAAGTGTCAAAATTGGCCGAAAGCACAGGCGATCCTCGTCTCCCAGACCTTCTGAGCCCTTCCATGACGTCTATGCACTGATTCAAGCATGGATTATTGACTTGGCTCGGATGACTCTCAAAAGGTTGACTTGAAACTCTGAAAGAGGTGATCTCATGAAACAGTTGCGTGGAGGCAAAACCCTAAAAACTAGCAAACTACTGGGGGTCCCCATTTGCAATGGGGCGATGTGTGAAAAGGTCACAACAAGTCCATTGATATACTTTCCCATTTTTGATTGGGAATTGGTAGAGGCTGCAACAACTCAGCTGGATGTGTATGCTTATTCTTGTTCATTTGGCAAGTGTGACACTCCTTGATGTAGCGCAAGACCTCTTTTAGCCCCTTCTAAGAAAACCTTTCACGAATCTGCCTATAGGTCTTGAAATAACCTTGATGACCAGCAAGTGGAATGTCATGGAAAGTTTGCAAAATCTTCTTTTTGAGCTTGGATATGGGTACCAAGAAGATTCTCCGTTTGTAGTGTATCAATCTATCAACCACCTTGTACCTTTCATCATGAAAAGTACCCTCAATAACGCTGGTTGCAAACTAATTTTTTGCATAATCAGTAAACAACAACTCTTTCCAATCAACAGTAAGCTCGCACAATGAGTTCAAATGATGCCTTCTAGATAGTGCATCTGCCACAATGTTGTTCTTGCCTTTGACATATTCAATGTCAAAATCGTAAGCTTGAAGCTTACAGACCCACTTTTGCTACCTTTTGTTCAAATCCTTTTGGTGCATAAAGTGTTTGAGATTATTGTGATAAGTTTTGACAACAAAATTGCTCCCTACCAAGTATTGTCTAAACCTGGCCAATGCATCAAGCATTTCTTTGTCATAGATGGAATAAGTTTTCTCTACACCTCTTAGATTTCTGCTTTCAAACACAATAGGATGTTTTTCTTGCATCAAAACAACACCAACACCTTCTCCTGATGCGTCACATTGCAGCTCAGATGGCTTGGTGAAATTTGGTATAGCCAAAATTGGACATGAACTCATAATCTTCTTGAACTTGTCAAAAAAACCTTGTACCTTTTCTAACCAAACAAAAGCTCCCTTTTTGGTGAGATAAGTAAAAGGAGCAGCAATTTGAGAGTAGCCTTTCACAAATATTCTATAGAAGCCACAAAGACCCAAGAACCCCTTGAAATGCGTCAAGTTCTCTGGAGGTGGCCAATCCACGATTGCCTTGATCTTTTCTGGATCAACTTTCACTCCTTCAGCACTGATTATGTGACCAATGTAGAGCAACTCCATCATTCCAAATTCACATTTGGACTCTTTGACAAACTCTCCAATTCTAGGATGCTAAGCACTTCCTCCAAATGCTTAAGATGTTCTTCCCACATTTTGCTGAAAATGAGGATATCATCAAAGAAAATCAACACAAACTTTCTCAACTGCTTCTGAAATATTCTATTCATACAAGACTGGAAAGTTGCAGGAGCATTAGTCAACCTAAATGGCATGACTAAAAACTCAAAATGACCATAATGACATCAAATTGTCGTCTTCTCAACATCAGATCCGCTCATGCGAATCTGATAGTACCCTAATCTTAGATCAATCTTCGAAAAGAACTTGGCCCCATGTAGCTCATCAATGAGCTCATCTATCCTGGGAATAGGATACCGATTCTTGATTGTGCTTTGATTCAACACATGGTAGTCTATGCACATGCGGATGGTGCAATCTTTTTTCTTCACAAGCACAACAACTGAAGCAAAGGGACTCTTACTTGGGCGAATGAAAACCATCTCCAAGAGCTCCCTTATGTTCTTTTCAATTTCATCTTTTTGCTTCTTAGGATATCTATATGGGGTTGTGATAGTTGTCTTGGCCCCATCTTTGAGTTCGATGGCGTGCTCAGTCTCCCTTTTTAGAGGTGGCCCAGGAGGTAGATCAACAAAGACCTTACTCTTCTTAGTGAGCAATGACTGAATATCAAGTGGATAGTGCCTCTTTGTCTCAACTAGATCAGCTGGTCGAACCATACACTACACTTCCCACTCAACTTGATCATGTCGAATCAACCTCTCCATTCTTTTGAAAGATACAATCCGTGGACCCCCATTTGAAATTCCTCTTAACACCTCTCTCTTTCCATCAAATTGAAACTTTAACTCCATTGTTTGCAGATTTAGAGAGATCTCTCCAAGAGATCGCAGCCATTGAATGCCAAGGATAGCATCTGTATCTCCAATGCTAACAACATAGAAGTCATATTTGAGCTCATGGTTGCCCAATTGCAAATACATTTTAGCAATCTTTCGATTGCCATAGATTTGAAACCCATCCGCTGCCATGACTTTGAAGCCTTCAAATTCTTCAGTTTTTAGCCCTCTCTTTACAACCACTCCATCTATGAAATTATGTGTTGCTTTGGTATCTATCAAAGCAACAATTCGATGCCCTCCAATCATACCACAAACCTTGAAGGATTAGTTCTTTTGGAAACTAGAGAGTTGGGGAATGGGGCCCCCAACTCCTTGCTCATGATTAGAATCTTCAAGAACTTTTTCTTCTTCATTGTCTCCAAAATCAGACTACTGCTCCAAGTAATCAGATTCTGATCCAAAGTCAGAATAGGCCTCCATGTGGTTAGAATGTCGTCTTCCATAGCATGTATGCCCTTTAGTCCATGGTTCTTTGCATGTGTAACATTTTCCCTCTTTTCTTAGCTTCTCATGAAGCTCATCCTCCATCTTAGAAGGGAACTTTTTATGATGACTCAAAAGGTGCTCCTTATCTTTCTTGTGTGCAAAGGGCCTAGGCTGAAATTTTAGCCTTGGGGCAGCCAACTCCATGCTTCTTGCTTTCTTAATAGCTTTGTCAAGACTTGGTGGATCAAATGCTTTTACCCATCTCTTCAATGGCTCCATCAAACCTTCAAAAAACAACACAACTAGCCTTCTTTCTGTGATGTTAGGCACCATCACGAAAATTCTTTGGAAACCAGCTATGTATGCATCCAACGAGCCATGTTGTTTCAGTTGTGCAAGCTCACGAAACTTCACCTCAGGGCCTTGTTGTGACCTTTTCACACATCACCCCATTCAAAATGGGGACCTCCTAATTTTTGTCCCATTTGGGTCTTTTGGCTTTGGTTTTGCGGCTATCTCTCTTGGTTCCTTCCATCTTTCCGGGGATGCGCCCGTCTTTGGGCCTAAGTTGAAGTTTTGGCTAAGTTTGTGAAATTAGGGTTTTCATTCTTCAGGTTAGTTTGGGGTCAAATTGGGTGAGAAAATTGAAATCAGAGCTTGGCATTGCAATCAGGAGGCTTCCGACAGGTTCCCATTAAATTTTCACTGAATTTTGATAACTTACTATTTTTAGTAAGTACTCAATTTGGGGACCTTTTTTCTCAAGACTTTTGAAATTCTGACTGCTACACGTTTAGAGCGCTTTGAACTACTTGTCTGCAAAATTTGAGCAAATTCTGACAACTTTCTAGTTTTAGCAGTTCGGGCTTCGAGAGCCATTTATAGGATTTACATGTACAATTTTTCAATTCATGTCAAGATAGTCTTTCTGGGTTTTTCGAGAGCTCAGCAATGATGTAACATGCAAGTCAAGTTGGCGACTTACTATTTTTAGTAGGTACCCGCATGCAGACCAGTTTTCTGTATTTTTTGAGCTTTGTCGGGCAGTGTGACATGCAACCACATTCGACAGTCAGTTGGTAACTTTTCAGGCACTTACTATTTTTAGCAAGTTCACTCCAACAGCCCCCAGATCTTCACTTTCATGAACAGAATAGTCTAGAATGGAAATGGAGTCAAATGGAGGTCTACAGAAGCGCATGCAGTAAAATTAGGGTTTCCTACTTCCGTGCCTAAAATGAAGGGCGAAACGCGAGAATTTCTGAAAACTGATGTATCCCATTGCGATTAGTATCTTTCAAGGAATCCACTGGTAAAATTTGAGCGTAATCTGCATACTTGCTATTTATAGTAAGTCACCCCCAGAACAGGGCTAAAAATAGTAGGTCAGCACAAAAGGAAAGTGTGAACAGGTCAAATAGGTCATGAGGATCACATTGTGAAAATTTCAAATCAAGAGGAGTTGCAAAAGTTCGAGAATCAAAGATTTACTAAAAATAGAAAGCAAGGGCAAGCCAGTCAAAATTGGTTAGATATTTGAGAGTCACATTTAGAGGTTTCCTTAACACTCTAGATGCAAAAATGCCTGAGGCATGCAAGATGAAAATCACCAAGGGTAAAATGCGCCCAAGATGAGTAGGTTGGGGTAAGAAAAAATTCTAAGTCATGAAAATGGAAGCACCAACTCTAGAATGTGCCCTCAAGATGGAAGCATCACCTCTGAAATGCGCCCTTGGCAGGAAGAAGTTGAATGGAGAAAAAATCTAAGTCATGGGAAATGGAAATACCACCCCTCATATGCGCCCTAGCTGAGAGGAGTTGAAAGAAAATTTTCTAAGGCATAAGAAATGGCAGTACACCCCCTTGGATGCGCCCAAGTTGAAAGGAATGATAAGAAATTGTCTAAGGTGTGGAAATGGAAGAAGACCCCCTTTGACGTGCACTAGGCATCATGGAGAAAGTGAAAAAAAAAAAATCTAAGTCATCAAAATTGCCTGACCACCTCTCAAATGCGCCCAAGGAAGGAGTTGGATGGAGAAAAGTTTCTAAGGCATTAAAATGGAAGCTTGACCCCTCATATGCGCCCAAGGTAGATAGGAGGTGTTTTGAAAATTTTCTTAGGCAAAGGAAAATAAGTAGACCCCCTTAAATTCGCCCAAAGTGTGGAGAAACAACAAAAAAATTTCTAAGTGATTAAAATGGAAGAAGGCCCCTCCAAATGCGCCTAAAGTATGGGGAGACAACAAAAAATTTCTAAGTGATGAAAATGGAAGCAGACCCCTCCAAATGCGCCCAAGGTGTGAGGAATTGGTGTAAATAATTTTTCAAGGAAAAAGTGAAACTACAACCTCCTATATGCGCCCTTGAGAAGAGGAAGTTGGATAAAAAATTTCTAAGGAAAGGAAAAATGAAGCAAGGTTGTAAATGTGCCCAAGGTAGTGTGAAGACTTGAAATTTTTCTAAGGCATTGAAACAATAGGCACTAGGGGTAAAATGCGCCCTAAGAAGAAGAGGTGGAAATTTGCCTAAGGCATGAAATGTGAACTAAGACCTCCTAAATGTGCCCAAGGAGAAATACATGAAGGGTTTTTCTAAGGCAAAATTTCCATAACATAGGGTGGTGAATGCGCTCTAGAGAGGATAAAGTGAAAGACCAAGCACACAAGGTGGAAACAAGCTTAGCAATGAGGGTCTCAAATGCACATAAGGAACATGGCATAAGATGAATGAAGTCACATGAAAGTTTCCAAGGCGTCGAAGATTAAGCATAAAACACAAAGGGTCATATACGCCCTAGGTGAACAGGATGCTTTAATATTTCTAAGGCATTGGTGGAGATACTCCAAAAATAAACATCCAAATACGCCCTAGCACACAAATCTTAAATGCGCCCATGATGAAAAGTCATGGAGGCAATGATGAATCAGACCTTGGAAATCAGAACATGGAGATCAGGTAAGTGAAGAGAATTTACATTATAAAGTGTTTTGATGCCCTTCTCTTTATTTGTTTTGCAGGATGAACATTGAGACCAAAGCATGATGACTTGGGGTGAGGGAGCAACTACTTCGAGACAACATTACAGCCTTGGAACGAGAAAAGTTACATGTTCGAAACTCCTCCATGATGTCTCATTTGCGCCCAAACCATGAAGAGGAGATGTTGGAAGAAATGGCTAAGTGTTGGATTTTCTCCACGATGATCCAATATGCGTGCAACTCAGGGAGGCATGTGGCAAGGAAGAATTGGTCAAGTCCAAGACAAGAAATTCCTTCAAGATTAGGATGGAGGAAAAGATGAAGGCCCAAGCGTTAAAGATCATCCTCAAGCACTAAAAGGTCCTCAAGGCTAAGGAGGAGGAATGAGCAAAAAAACTTCAA
This sequence comes from Sequoia sempervirens, assembly GCA_007258455.2. Classification (NCBI taxonomy): domain Eukaryota; kingdom Viridiplantae; phylum Streptophyta; class Pinopsida; order Cupressales; family Cupressaceae; genus Sequoia; species Sequoia sempervirens. The sequence goes on from VDFB02190486.1 coordinate 79,683, forward strand.
TGTTAAGGAGTGACAACAGGATGGATTGAAGGACAAAGTAGAGGAATTCTTCTTAAGTGTGAAGTCCTTCAGCAGTGATTCAGGAAAATGTTCTCCAGCATACTTCGCACAACCCAAGATGTAATGAAAGCTAGGGGGAAAATCATCATCAAACAGGAGAAAGAGGTCGCAGTCTTGGGGTTTTGGATTGAGAACGTGCCTGCCATATCAGTTCAAGAAGTAGAAGCTCCGTTGGCTAGATTCATCTAGTTTGTAGTCAGAGAAAGGAATAATGGGAACGTGTTTCTAGACGAGAATCTTCTAGAAGATAGTGGGCATTAATTGCTCATAGTGGTCAAAGGGAGAGAGTGGGCATTCTGTGCTCATTTATTACCCCACTCCTCTTTGTGGCATTTTTAAGGGAAGAATCTTGATCAGGGCATATGTGGCTCAATCTGAGCCTTTTACCCCACTCCTCTTTGTGGCATTTTTTAGGGAAGAATCTTGATCAGGGCATATGTGGCTCAATTTGAGCCTTTTACCCCACTCCTCTTTGTGGCATTTTTTAGGGAAGAATCTTGATCAGGGCATATGTGGCTCAATTTGAGCCTTTCATTGTAATTCAATTTGAACCATTCGTTGAAATTGGCCAGCTATAAAAGGGGCATCCCCTCTCATTTGTACAATATAGATTAGAAGATTAGAATAGAGGAGCATAGAGAGATAGCATAGAATAGATTGATAGATTGATTGCATAGCATAGATTGAAGAGGAAGGAAAGTTTTCAAATTGAATGCTTTGTAAGAAATTGTTGTGAACACTCCTATAATAAAAAGAGTTATCATTGCTTGTGGTTTCATCTTTTGTTGTGGGTAGCTAGCAAGATTTCTTCGTCCTTCCAATTCACTTAGAATCTTAAAGTAGAGCTTAGAGTAAAATAGATTTTATTTCATGCAAGCAGATGGTAGTTGTGGAATGTGGTGTTTAATTTGAGCAAGCTTCACTAATCCATACCACTAGCGGGCTCACTGATGGTGAGTTCACTTTGTGTGGTTAATTGGAATATTGTGGACCTAACTTCAATTACGGTATATATGTTGGTATGCGTCATCGTGATGGTATCTTCATGTTGAATCGTGATTTGAATATCTCTAGCTACTCCTTTGAAGATTGCACCAGTTTTGTGGAAGCTATCCAAGGTGAGGTGAAGCAGAGCTTGGTTGAAGTTTGCAAGAGCTGATCTCCACATCCTGCATTTAGAGTAGATCATAGTATTTTCTAATCCCTGCAGCCATTCAATTTCCGCATTTTCTGGTTAGTTTAGGAAACCCATGCTTCATTGATAAATCTTTTGAATCTTGTGAAAACCCCTTTCTCTTTAATCTTTGGTTGAACAATTACGTAAGTCCCCCTTGAGATACCAGCAAATCACATTGAGCCAACTAAGACTACGTCTACTGTATGAAGGAACCTTGGAGTTGAATGCACGATCTTTCTTGCAATCTTAGCATATAGGATATTTTGATCAAGAGAGGATAGAGTAACCGTTGGTAACTTTATTCAATGTTGGCGCGGTCATAAAACACCCGTCAACAGGTCCTTAGTGTCGAACCTCTCAATCAACTTGTTAGTGAACTCTTCATATGTTTGAATAAGGTCGTGGCCAAGAGTGGCCAAACCATGGTACCACCACTCATGGGCAGCTCCTTCCAAGTGCAAGGTTGCAAATTTTATGGCATCTCATTCAGGCATAGGCCTTAGCAAGAGGTAGTTGTTAAGCTTTCAAACCCACAATTTTGTTGTACATTTGTCACTTCCATTAAAGTGGGTCAAAGTCACCTTTCCAAGCGCTTGTTGATAATCCATTCTAGGACCCATAGGAGAATGGTATTCAGTTCTTCCACCATTCCTTCTGCTTCTTTGGTTCATGAATTGATCAAAAGACCATTGGTTTCTAAGATCAGGAGGTAAAGTGGCATACTCGATGTAATCTTGTCTTGCATCATTTGCAAAAGGTACTGTGGCCTCTGCTTGTGGTTCTTCCCTTTGAGTGAATGTAGGGAAAAGATGTCTAGAGGCCGATCCTCTAGAAGTGGCCTCATGTTGGCCGACAACTCTGTCTCTCCCATTGCCATTGTTGCCATTGACACCACTGTTTTCTCCAATAGTATGGTTTTGATTTTGGGGCTGGTTCTAAGTAGCTTGCTGATCCATTCTTGATAGTAAACGTGACATCATATCAATCATACCATCAAACTTCCTTTCCATTCTAGTATCTCTTTCTTGCATGGACTGTCTAGTATTGTCTAACATGTTTTCAACTACTTTACCAGTCTCTCTCAAAGCCTCTGAAAATGTATCTTCCTCAGGAACTGGTGGAAACTGATGTTGATTTCTTTCCTGACTTCTAGTTAAGGGCCTGTTTTCTCTATCACACATCTGACAACTGAACTTTGATGGTTATAAGATGGTAGGATCGTGGCTCTGATACCACTGAAATGACCCCCTTGTATTTTTTTTCAATTTTTTGCAACACTTCAACAATGGCACCCGTTAGCATTAGAAAAATCCAAACCAATTGCTGAAAGTAACCCTACACCAAGAGTGTTCACTCAAGACCCAAGATGGGTGAGGTGATATCACATGGCGTCGGGGATCATTAGTATCCAAAACGGAATGAAGTACAATGCTGGAAATGTAAATGATGCAACTCGACCACTTATTTAGCAGGAGTGGATTGATGGCTCAGTCAATCAATAGATGAGAATGCAAGTACAAAAAGAAAGACGGCGATGCTTGTCTATTCCACCAATGGTGGGAATGAAAGCTTAAGCAAGAAAGTAAGTAGAGCGGCGAGGCCTGCTCTTTTCCACTAAAAGTGGGAATACAATAGAGATTTTGCATAAATATTAAAGAGCTGATCAGTACTATTGAATCAACATTACAATATGAAATGGAATCCTGCAAATGCCAAGTATTATAGATGCCCAAGTGCTGCAAGTGATATAGAACGTCTCTTCAACTCCAAAAGACTCTCAAACATGAAAATCAAGCCAAAACTCCAAACTCTAACAATTCTGATACAACAGACCAGCAAACTGAGAACTCATACCAGCAACTAGAAAACTCACTAAAATTCTCCTAACTCACTCAACACTTCACCAAATCACAAGAAACAAAATGCATAAGACTCCTAGAGAGATGGCAACCAAGTTATGATTCTGAAATTGCTGCAAACTTGAGGTATTATTTAAGCACGTTTTCCAAGACACTTCTAGGCAAAGGTACGGCCTGGAGAAAGGGGTGACCTGCAATATAAATTCAAAGACTCCACCATAAATTCCCAAACTTTTCTCAAAGGGATGCCTTGGGCCAAGGAAGTGAGAGATCCAATACCCAGAAGCAAACAAAAATCGCCTGAAGAGCTATGAATGAAAACCTCCTACAGCCACACCAAGACCAGCAACCTGTAAATTGACAAAACACACCAAAAGACATCAAAAAACTTCAAAAGACACCATTATAATGAACTCAATCTATTCTTCAATGTAAAGAACAACCTTCTCACTTAGCTAGTTTCTATCTTTCAAGCAAGAAACCAAGTACAAGCTAGGAGGTATGCATTCCTCGAAGCAAACTAGTCACGATTTCGGTAGCATTTCGTTATAATTCTTCATGGATGATAAATGAATGAGCAAGGGCCTCCTTATATAGACTTGAGGTGACTTTTCCAGCTCCTAGAAAGTGCATCCAAATTGTCCTAAGGTTATTTTAATTTTGAATTCACTTTTCCCTCCTTCCATGTTGGTGTCCAACTCAAGGGAGAAATAAGACATTTTAATAAAATAATATCCTTCTCAAAAGTGGCGTCCAACCACTCAAGGAAATTTTTAACTTTAGAAATATTTAAATAGCCTCCAAATAAGGTGTCCACCCTCAAAGTCCCATTTTTAAAACAACATAAAGTTATAACACTAGGCCAAGGGGGGCTTCAAAGTAAAAATATAACATTTCTAACTTAAAATAAATCATTTCTCCAAAATTGCGCCTCAAAATTCAAAACCAGGAATACTCAACTGCTCAGCCTGAAGTGGAGAGCTCACTGTGCTGCTACCAACTGGGATACTGCCAAAAATATAATTTACTAAAAATAGTAAACTCTGAAAAAATGGAAGAAACCTCCAAACACTGGAAACCCTATTTTTTGTTTCGATGAGCCTACGAGTCTCTGGAGTAGCCTGACGAGCCACTACATTGCTTACTGATGAGAAGGGGACATTACAAAAGACCATTACATGAATGTTGTATGGCAGCAAACTATATGACTGCAAACCAGTGACTAAATGCAAACTAAATCTGCTAGAAGATGACAACGATCCAATATGATATGAAATTGATTCTAAAATGCAATTGAATACAAATTAATGGAACCTGGATCGATGGCCAATAATACAAGTATAAATTGATTTTCTTCCTCAAATCCGTCCTTTTGATGCTAAGATGCAGCACCTAGGATTCTTGAAGGACAGTGACCATTTCCTAAGCCAAAACCGAATTTATGATGCCTCCAACAAGGAAATCCAACTAGATAGATGTCATCCCAACAATTGAGAATAACGAATTCTTCTTTCTGTGTTTTGCTACTCCAAATATCGAACCACTCCTTTAGCTTTGACAAGAATATTATATCTTGATTGTCTTATCTGCCTTGCCATAATTTTTCCATAAACCTCAAAAATCTACAACTGTAATCTCCAAAAATTGATTTGCTCTTGCACTCCAAATTTTGGTCAATGACCATTAAAATTTGGAAACAACAATTCAGTATAACATGATATGCCTCCACAGATGGTATTGCAACAATACCTTAGCTGCTGCAATTGTGGAACTCCTCAAATAAATGCAATAATAAATCAGCTCTTGCATTTAACCACAATTCTTGTTAGAAGGGAAATAATACATCATTTATTGCACCTGTTAAATCTCTCCAATAAAGCACCTGTAGGAACCCTTGATGGATTCCTCAACAATTCCAGCTAGGGTTGATCTTTCACAACGGAACCTGGTACTCTAGAGTCTTCAAACCCTCGAGCAAGAAAAGCATTCAGCTTCTTACTAAACTGATAATGAGAAAATGAGATTCAAGTCAACCATGCTCAAATGCTAGGCCAACAGCTCCTTATAAAGATTTCCCAATGACTTTCCAGAAATCTTATTTTTATAATGCTAGGCCAATGAATAATAATAATAATAATAATATTGCATTTACTTATATTTTTATTTTGATATTTTGATATTATTTTCTTGTGTAATTATAATATTATTTCAATAATTGTAATTATAAATTTGTTAATATATATATATATGTATATACTTTGATTTATTTATTTGCATTTATATTGTTTTTATGTATTTGTAATTCAATGCTGAGTAATTTTAGTTTTCCAATTTGGGGACATGACAAAAGATGAATATATATATCAAATGAGGGAGAGAGCAGCGCCTATATATACAATATGGAAATGACTTCTCCCAAGCGATGTGTCTCTACACAAGAGGTCGGCCTCTTCAAAAGAAATGGTGCGATTCTTTCTCCAAGATAAGTCGGCCTCATATTGTCATGTCCCCATTTTTGGCGAGCATCAGTGATCGTGAGATTGGCCTATCATGAGACCCTCGTAGGCTGACAGAGTGGTTAGAGGGTCGTTTCGGAGCTTGGCTCAGCGTCAGATTGTCAGTTTTGATCGATTGGCTTTCGTTCGGGCTCTTTCAGAGACATTTTGCAGAATTGCTATTTTTAGCAGTTCCTGGCAGGCAGTGTGGGACCACTGCTATTTTTAGCAGTATGGCTTTGGCGGCATCCAGAATCACTTCAGAGTTCGTCAGCATCAGACGGATCGGTAATCAGATGAGTAATGAGGAAAATATTAATATTTAATTATATTGATTAAATATTAATTATTTAATGGTTTATAATATAAAGTTATAATTTAAAAATTATAACTTAAGTGATTGCCTTGAGGGGTGCGCCCAACATTAAAAGGGGCCAATTTGACTATTAAATTATAATAAAATATTTGACGGAGAACTATTGAAAATTAAAAGAATTAAAATGTCAAATATTTAATATTTCCCTATCTTTAAGGAAATCGCACTTTTTAGCATAAGAGTGCATTTGCCTTGAAAGTTGAGCATTATGACATTTGGAGAATCAGAAATTGATCAAGTCTTTGCCAGAGCACTGAGACCTTAGGGTTTCATCTCGAAATCGTCGGAGAACGAGCCATCTCCTTCGAAGCAGTTCAGAGGATGTGAAATAACATCTGATTTATTGCCAGTTGTGGGATTTCTTCATCCAGAAGAAATTACAGAGTTTCAACAGAGAATATTTCATCAGGGTTTCAGAGAAATATCTATCCAGGAAGGTTTGCTACATGGAGGCGCCATTTCATTAAGATTCTGGAGTTCACAGAAGAGCCGTACATTTTATTTAATTTGCTGCTGTTTCCAGTACACAGCCGTACTTGCTGCAGGCTGTACCATCTTCAGCTGGGCCGTACAAATCTTCATGGTTTCAAATATTCATTATCAGAGGTTGTCTAAACTAAGGCGCATATCCCTTCCCTTCTGGAGACCATCAGAGGAAGCAGTGTTTAATTTTATATTCATTATTGCTGATATCAGGGCCGTACTGTACAGTACCAGGCCGTACCATCCATTTAGAGGTATATTTTCAAGACAGAGAAAAAACGCCCTCCTTCTGTGACTTCATTCTTCAGCATCTGATGCGCCTAGGGGACTGGGTCAATTTGTAACCGATGAACAGAGGAAGAAAGTGCCATTCTTATCTCAGCCGTACCATCTTGTGAAGGACATTTATTGCAGCCGTACTATTGCAGCCAATCAGGTTTCTTAATAAAAATCATTGCTTTTTAATATTGCATGTACTGGGTATTTTTGTAATCGTCTCTGGAAGAGTAATAAATGTGATGGCATCTATATTCCATAGTTTTTAGAGTTGAATGATTTTATTTGAATTTATTTCAAGCACTAGCAAAATCGTACTATTGCATTTAATGCTCAAAAACGGTCAAAAACTTAAAACCTTCAGAAAAGACAAATAAAACCGTCAGAGTCAAAACAGGGGGAAACAGGGGTTTCTACAGTGGTATCAGAGCTAAATCCTGCCATCCTGAGGGTTTAGCCGTCTTCTGCAGCCGGAACAGTTAGGGTTTTACCAGGCATCATTCTTTCAGGCGAGCTTTGGTTGACAGGTAACAGGGTTCGATCTGGCAGCCGGGAAACATGGCTGACAGAACTGACAGGTATTACAGGACTGATAGAACAGTCGATCTTAGAACAGAGACTCCTTACAATAAAAGAGGTCAGAACCGTGCAGAGGTCTTGCATGCACTCAGAGAACTTAGTGCAGGTCAACGGCGGTCAAATGGTGTATTACAGCAGGTGGCAGTTGCACTTCAGAGACTGGATACTCCGAGGAGATCGTCATCACATCGTGACGATGACAGGAGTGTTACAGATTCGCGGAGAGCTCCTAGGTCAGTGTCACGGACAGTGGATAGGCCTACGAGGCCCACCTTCACGAGACAGGAGCCCGTTGAGGATATACCAGGTGAAAGGTATGAGGGTTTGTTCGCCGGCACACTTAGGGCAGCAAACGACGAATGGCAGTTAGAATCACCTGAGACCAGTGAAAGGATCTCTATTGACAGAACACCGCAAAGCATAGAAAGAGAAGTGTTTAGCATGTACCAGGAGTATAGTATTCTACCACAGAAGATTAGAGAAAAACTTCCTTTCATGAGTTACATGGACTTGCACCCGAGTCTTTGCCATAAGACAGAGTTTGCAAGACAAAAAAATCTGACTATAGCTCGTGAGTTGTTTACGTCTGGAACGGATAGAGAATATACGCATAAGGGTGATACAATCCTTCATGAGAATGATTTGGTGTTTTCAAATCCCTATGAAGTAGGCAGAAATTTATTACAGGAATTTGATAAGCGTGCTGATTTGAGTCAAGACAGCACTAGCACAGCTTGGGGTAATAATTTACTTACATCGTCTTTGCAGGAGGTGACTCAAGAAGTTTCGACTATTGAAGTCACTTCTGATTTTTATGACAGCGATGATAAAACTTCGCGTGAGCATGAGCCAGCAGCTGTTTCACAGATGCAAAGTACTCCTATTGAGTTGTCGCATGAAGAGACTCGAGAGTTGGGTACTACAGATGCAGTTGGTGTTGATAATTTATATCATGGTAAGTCTGATTTTCCAGATCAGACCTTTGAAAACAAACTAGAGGATTCATATGTTGATATGGAATCCCAGGATCATGCTTTGGATGGGCATGCAGTCACTGTTGGAGTAGAAGCGTGTGAGGATATTGTCAGACCAGCAACTTCTACCGTACCAGTTGAGCCATCCTTCGAGGTACAGAGCAGCAGTACCTTAGATGTTGAGGTGTGCATGGTTGAGAGCACACACGATGCTGCAGATCATGAGGTGAGTGATGACGGATCAGCGTCATATCATAGTGCATATGGTGAACAGGATATCTTGTATGGGGGTCGTAAGTTTCAGAGTCCTCATCATTTGGTTGGGCAACTACATGTAGACGACACTATGATTTCCACCGCCCTTGAGCATTTCGACGTTGCTCGTTAGATGTTGACTACCTACAGTTGGAGTCCTTCGTCAGATGAGCACAGTGAGAGTGGTTTTTCCCTTGCAGTGATACATGCACTCCGAGAGGCGATTGGAACAATGAAACAAAACTATCTAAAACTACTTGCAGACAGAGATTTCCTTCTCGAGTGGGATTGCATTTGTTATGATGCATGGCGGGGAAAAGAGGAGCGGATCGATGAGCTCACTCATGAGCTTGAGGTGACTGCGAATTCATTGCAGAGCACCCAGTTGGCTCTTCGAGAGTCACAGTTACGGATTGAGAGGCTTACCGTGGCGTTGAGGTTAGGACAGTCTTCACCACCTTTGGACATCGTGCAGTCTTGCATGGCAGTGGTTGGTGAGGAGTATATACCCATGGTTCATAGCCAAGAGGGAGATGTTGAGGATGTGGTTACATCCAGCACGATCACAGGAGCAGTTGATACGGGTAGGATGAGTGCACTTGATGAGAGTAGCAGTGAGTCTCGCATTGCACCCGGTTCTCATGAGATTAGTCCCGTGATAGGTGATGCAGGGCAGATTATTGTTAGTTCCTGTGACATGGTTGTTGATTCACTCGAGAGTTGTGTGACGACCCTTGATACTCGTCCATCTTCACCGCAGATTCTCAGAGTCTCATCCAGTTGGGAGATTGGTACTTGTGTTGATTTGTTTCCCTCTTCTGGAAGCAAATCAATCTTTTCATCCGATACAGTTGACTATGACCAGCAGCTGTTTGAGCCTAGTCAGGAGTACAACTCAGTTTATTATTCCAGCGATTCAGAGATGGATGATTCCGATCAGAAGGAAGTCATTGTGCAGTTTGTAAACAATCCATTGTTTGAATTTGATGGTGGGGTAATCTATGATAACCCACTCTTCGAGTTGGATGTTGATCGTACTTTTGATGTTAGTTCTGAGTTGCGTGATGATCGTAGTGTTTGGGATTGGTCCAGTGCATCGCAATTCCAAACCAAACTCACAGAAGAGTTCAATGAGGTGTACACGGTGAGGAGTGCTTACAGTTTTGTCTTTGATCCACCTGTACATGATTCGATGCACCATTCTCGTACACAGGGTGATTCTCTTGGTGCAGTCGAGAGGAGTAATTTATTACGGTGTGCAGAGTTACCATCTTCACAAGATGGGGTTAGCGGATGCAGGTACTTGACCCAGCAGTTTGTGGGGTATTACTTGCAGGGGCAGCAGTCAGTCATCTATCATGCCGATATGTATTTGACAGGGCTTGATACTTCTATGTCGCAGATTCATACAGGTACATGGTTACAGGGCGACTATGGTATTAGTTGGCATGATGGTTTGGACAGTTATCACATCCATGAGTATTTAGCAGAAGACAGAGAGAGATTCAGGATAGTGGATGCTTCTAGAGGTTTCTATCTCTGCATGACAGATGGATGTGGATTCATATTGTATTGGGATCCCGGTGGCGACAGCTTTGGCATCGAGTATGGGATGGGTCCCAATGGGTTACTTCACTATTTTTCAGTATGGTGAAGTTGGAGGTAGTAGAGCGCAGTGGCAGCCTGAGGAGGACCGTCACGACCGATTTTCACTCTGGGTTTGGGATCCAGGCATTGCTTGCGCAGTTGAGTTTGATGATGCTACAGGAGATAGTTCGAGATGTGTGGGACATTACACAGTTTTCTTTTTGGGGCCTTCCGAGGATTGGACTTTGTTTGCAGTAGAGATTGCTTGGGGTCAAGCAATTTTAGGGAGGGCGGACTGTCATGTCCCCATTTTTGGCGAGCATCAGTGATCGTGAGATTGGCCTATCATGAGACCCTCGTAGGCTGACAGAGTGGTTAGAGGGTCGTCTCGGAGCTTGGCTCAGCTTCAGATTGGCAGTTTTGATCGATTGGCTTTCGTTCGGGCTCATTCGGAGACTTTTTGCAGAATTGCTATTTTTAGCAGTTCCTGGCAGGCAGTGTGGGACCACTGCTATTTTTAGCAGTTGAGCTTTGGCGGCATCCGGAATCACTTCAGAGTTCGTCAGCATCAGACGGAACAGGAAACGAACAAGTAACGGGAGAAATATTAATATTTAATTATATTGATTAAATATTAATTATTTAATGTTTATATTATAAAGTTATAATTTTAAATTATAACTTAAGTGATTGCCTTGAGGGGTGCGCCCAACATTAAAAGGGGCCAATTTGACTATTAAATTATAATAAAATATTTGACGGAGAACTATTGAAAATTAAAAGAATTAAAATGTCAAATATTTAATATTTCCCTATCTTTAAGGAAATCGCACTTTTTAGCATAAGAGTGCATTCGCCTTGAAAGTGGAGCCATTATGACATTTGGAAAATCAGAAATTGATCAAGTCTTTACTGAATGCGAGACGCCGGGTTTCATCACGAAATGGAAACTAGGAAACAGGGCATCCTTGAAGCGGTTGGAGGATGTGAAATAACTTGTCGGTTATTGCGAGTCGTGGAAGGTTTTCTTATCGAAGAAATTACGGAGTTTCAACAGAGAATATTTCGCGCATCCAGTTTGAGGAAAATATCTATCAGAAGGCGTTTTACCTACGCCAGGCAATTTCATTAGATTAAGAGTTCCGCAGAAGGTACATTTTATTTATTCTTGGCGTTTCGGTTTGGGCGTACTATTGCTGTTTGTACCATCGTGGGCCGTACAAATCTTCATGGTTTCAAATATTCATTATCAGAGGTTGTCTAAACTAAGGCGCATATTCCTTCCCTTCTGGAGACCATCAGAGAAAGCAGTGTTTAATTTTATATTCATTATTGCTGATATCAGGGCCGTACTGTACAGTACCAGGCCGTACCATCCATTTAGAGGTATATTTTCAAGACAGAGAAAAAACGCCCTCCTTCTGTGACTTCATTCTTCAGCATCTGATGCGCCTAGGGGACTGGGTCAATTTGTAACTGATGAACAGAGGAAGAAAGTTCCATTCTTATCTCAGCCGTACCATCTTGTGAAGGACATTTATTGCAGCCGTACTATTGCAGCCAATCAGGTTTCTTAATAAAAATCATTGCTTTTTAATATTGCATGTACTGGGTATTTTTGTAATCGTCTCTGGAAGAGTAATAAATGTGATGGCATCTATATTCCATAGTTTTTAGAGTTGAATGATTTTATTTGAATTTATTTCAAGCACTAGCAAAATCGTACTATTGCATTTAATGCTCAAAAACGGTCAAAAACTTAAAACCTTCAGAAAAGACAAATAAAACCGTCAGAGTCAAAACAGGGGGAAACAGGGGTTTCTACACATATCAAACAATGTGACTTTTGAAAGGTGGCGAACATACTCTTTATGTCGGCTTCTTTTGATAAAAAAAAGATATAATTACAAATGAATGGTAGTGTCTCTTCAAAAATCGGTTTCAATAAATAAATAGCCATTGGCTATATTTAATTTATTGCTTGTTAATTAAATCGCCGCTGGAAGTATGAGGCTCGTGGCTACAACATCAACAAAAAATAGCATGGGATTCTTGCGTAAAAAATACTTACCACTAAAATACCATGGGCTATAAATAGGTTCAGCTAAAAATAACAAATCCCAAAATATGCTCTTTTCTTTGAAAAAGATCATGGCTAAAGATAGCATGAGTTGTTTTAGCACAAGTTAAAAATAGACTTTTGGATAACTTTAATAATTTTTCAGCTTTTCCTTTGATCATGGCTAACCCTTTAAAAAACCTTAAAAATTTTCTCTGACATTTTGAATCCCTTTGATAGGCATGTACTACTCGACACATACACCAATACTCTTTAAATAGACTTTAAACTTGTAGTTTTGATTTTATTTGTATAGCTTTGCACTTTATCACTAGGTGTGCACTTGATAACTATGGTTTTTTATTTCTATAATTGAGCCCTTTTTCCCAATTGTGCACTTGACAATGGGGTTTTCAAACTTTTATGTGAGTAAAAAAATTCTTTATTGAGGTGCACCTTGCTATTGTTCATAATGCTAGTGTAGTGAGATAATATTTTATATTTCCTAGTTACATTAGAAGCAGAATAGTCATCTAGAAGATGAACTAAATAATCATTTTATCTTGAACAATATGTACATTATATCACATTTTTATTAATAGTAATTGGACATTTTGGTTGTCTCATTCATTTCATTTGTCATTTTTCTCACATTACATTCCTAGGCCTACATTGGTATTAGCATAGTTGGCAGACTCATCGAGTTTTCGGTGACTCTTGAAAAACTCACAAGTTTTTTTCCCTACGAGTCTTTATGAATATAACTCGCCGAGTCTTTGCCGAAAACTCGTGATTATTTACAAAAGACTCGCCAGATACATAAAAAATGTGAAAAATGCAAAAAGAAATCAAAAAAGTTGTCGATTTTTCTCTGAGTTTTGTTGACTCGTCAATTTTGGGCTTGGCAAGTTTTTTGCCGAGTTGAGTTTTCCAACTATGGGTATTAGAGCTATGTCATTTTTCATACAATTGCACTAAACTTGTCCCTTCTTGTTTTTCTTTTTTCTTGTCCCCTTATTTCCTTAGCTCAGTCCCAATCTTCTTGTGTCAAGAGTTTCAAATAAAATATTCTCTAAATTGTTGGAAATATTGTCATTGATGTCAAAGAGCCATGGATACTTTGTCATTGATGCCGAAGAATGCAAGAATAAAGAATTGGAATTAGATATCTCTAATGTCTTTGTGTAGATCTTATGCAATTCATATCAGCATATTGGAGTGGCATATTTAAGGTAACCTGGATCAGTTTTATAAGGCAATTTGAAGCAGATTCATGAGACGTTTTGAGCAGAGGATATAAGGTCAAATGGGTGATATTTGAAGTTCAAATGAAAAATTTGAAGACATATTATAGTGACGTCTCCATTGAAGAAAATTGATGAACTTGGATAAAAACAATGATAAAGACAAAAGATCAAGGCTGACTCCTCTAAGGGAAATTGTTAAGTTAAAATAAAAGATTTAAACTTTGCGCTAAAATTTTGAAGATCTGAAATTAGAGGTGTGAGAAGCACCTCATTGAAGAATTTGAAATTAAAATAAACAAAATATTCATTATACATGGGCCGACCCATGCCTTGGTAAGCACCATCTTAGAGAAAGCAAATTAAAAGTAATTAAATTAAATTTATTATTTTGTAAGGGCTGATCGCTCTTGGGAGAGTCACCTCCTTTGGGTGAAGGGGCATGTTGGATGAGGCATAAAGCAAGGCAAAGTAGAGGTGTAAAGCAAGTTTTTTAATGAAACATCCTTCTATATATTAGCAGATTTAAGTGCAGATTTGAAGCAAATCCAAGAGCAGATCTAAGAGGATTTATAACAGAATTATGCAGACTTGCAAAGAGGATTTAGAGAAGAATTATTGCAGACCTGCAAGAGGATTTAGAGCAGAAACACAATGATATATCAGTTCAATAAAGAGCATACTTATATCAGAAATTATGAAGAGTATTGAATAACTATATTGAAAGAAAGTTGGAAATAATTATGATGAGATTTTGAGCAGTCATTAAGAGCAGAATTACAATGAAAAATCAGACCATTTAGAGTAGACCTAGAGTAGAAAAATATTGAAGAATATTTCAAATTTGTTTTGATGAAGTAGTGATCAGATTAATGAAGGTGAATTAGAGCAGATCTAAGAAGAAGTTTCAAATAATTATCATATTGTTCATTTGGAGGTTGGTGCCTCCTAATCAAATAGATCGGGAAGTTGATGCCTCTCATTAGAAGAGATTGGTGTCTCTTGTTGAGTTGGTGCTTAGTTGTGGGGATTGGTATCTCTAGTGGGTTGGTGCCTACAAAAGAAGATTTGTAAAATAAGAAGGTTGATGCATGTTGATGTGATTTTTATGACCGCACCAATCAGCAAAACAAAGTGGTCTGAAGGCTACTCCGTTCTCTCTTGATCAAAGTATTCCGTGTGCTAAGATTGCGAGATAGATCACACGTTCAACTCCAAGGTTCCGAAATACTTGGAACACCCTCAGTTGGTTTGATGTGAATTGCTGTGTTCTCACGAGGGGACTTACACAATTGTTCAGGATGCTTGCAATAAACAACAGATATATGCTTTGAAAGGGATTTTCGTGCGAATGATTTAGCCTTGAAGTGCGAGTTTCCTAAAGCTAACCAAAAGTGTGCGGAATTAAAAGGATGCAAGGTTTAGAAGATCCAAATTCTAACCTAAATGCAAGGAGTGTTAAGCTTAATTTCAATGAACTTCAACCAAACGTTGCCTAGCCTCCTATTGGACAGCTTCGACAATGTTAGTGCAATCTTCAAAGGATAAAAAGGATGTTCAAATCACGATTCGATGATGCAAGTACCATCACAAAGATGCATAGCTACACATGAATCTTGATCGAAGTTAAGTATAAAGCATTCCAGTTGACCACGCAAGTCAAGCTTACCATCAGTAAGATTGTTAGTGGTATGGACTAAAGAAGTTCACTTACATCTAACGTAAACACCCATAACTAACTATTAGCATGAAATTAAGTCCTACTTGAAGTCAAAGGAAGAAGAAACCTCACAAACTACTCACAACAAAAGTTGAATTCACCATCAATGAAATGCTTTTATTATGATTAGCTTTCGTGACAATCTCTTACAAAAATTCTCAAAGGGAGAATTCCCCTTTTTCTTCAAATAATGCAATGAAAACTACTCTAACTCCAAAAATGTCTACTCTCTATTCTGCTCCAATATCTCACAAATTGTTGACTACTTCTAATTTAGATCACAAATGAGGGGGAGTCCTATTGACGTGGTTTTTGCAACCGCACCAACATAGAATAAAGTTTCCCAACGGATACCCTATCCTCTCTTGAACAAAGTATTCAGCATGCTAAGATTGCGAGTAAGATCATGCTTTCAACCCCAAGGTTCCTTTAATGCGAATAGACTCAGTTGGCTCGATGTGATTTTGCTGTGTTCTTACGAGGGGACTTACACAATTGTTCAGGATACTTGCAATAAACAACAGTTATATGCTTTGAAAGGGATTTTCGTGTGAATGATTTAGCTTTGAAGTACGAGTTTCCTAAGGCTAACCAAAAGTATGCGGAATTGAATGGCTGCAGAGATTTCGAAAATCTAAATTCTAACCTAAATGCAAGGGATGTTATGCTCAATTTCAATGAACTTCAAACAAACGTTGTCTAGCCTCCTATTGGACAGCTTCAACAAAGTTAGTGCAATCTTCAAAGGGTAAAAAGGGTGTTCAAATCACGATTCAATAATGCAAGTACCATCGCAACGATGCATAACTACACATGAATCTTGATTGAAGTTAAGTACAAAGTGTTCCAGTTGACCACGCAAGACAAACTTACCATCAGTAAGATTGTTAGTGGTATGGATCAAAGAAGCTCACTTACATCAAACATAAGCATCCATATCTAATTATTAGCATGAAATTAAGTCCTAGTTGAAGTCAAAGGAAGAAGAAACCTCACAACTACTCACAACAAAGTTTGAATTCACCATCAATGAAATGCTTTATTATGATTAGCCTTTGTGACAATCTCTTACAAAAATTCTCAAAGGGAGAATTCCCCTTCTTCTTCAAACAATGCAATGAAAACTACTCTAACTCAAAAATATCTACTCTCTATTCTGCTCCAAAATCCACTATGCTGACTATTTCTGATTCTAACTATTATATTACAAATGAGGGGGACTCCCCCTTATATAGCTGACCAATCTCAATGGACGGTCCAGATTGAATTACAATGGAGGGCCCAGATCGAGCCACCTCATCCCTAGACAAGTTTTTCCCTAAAAACCGCCAGAAGGTGGAGGAGTGGTGTCATAAATGATCCCAAAAATAGCAGATTCCTCCTTGACCACTATGAGCAATTAATGCCCATTACCCCTCTAGAAGATTCTCGTCCATGACTCGGATTCCCTTGCTCTTCTCTCTGACCGCGTATGCTATGAATCGGGCCAGCACCTCATCAACCTCTTCCTCAGAAATTGCTGAAGTAAGATTAAGCTGATATTCCAGGATGGCCACCATCTGCTCATGTTTATCACAAGACTTTCCCCAAGCTTCCATAGAGTCCTGTGTACTCTGAATAATTGCTGAAAATGTCGAAATGTTCTCAAAGTCCAGTTGAGAGAACATCTTCATCTCGGAGAAGAAAGGTTGCAATCTTGCCTTTAGTACTTCCACCTCTACCTCCTCATGAGTTAGCCTCCTTGCAAACAACGCATCCAACGTGTTGAGGATACCCTCGTGAATATTCCTCATTGCTTTCTTGATCCTAGAGGACTCCACAGCTGTCGTGTCAAAGAAGCCCTTTCCCGTGAATGCGGCTGAATGCCACCCACGAAAATCATATATGTCGCCTGCCTGGATCACTCCTTCATTCACCAAAGTTTGCGTGGGCACATGCATCAAAACAGCAAGGCGAGGAATAGTTTTGTCCTGAAAAATATGGGTGTCTCCCCAAGCTTGCTCGACACCATCTAAGCGTGAAAGGATACCAGATGCACTCTGAAACGATGAGACAAGATCAGCCATGAATTTTTCTGCCTCAGTGCGGACACCGCTTATCCACTTGTCTCCCTCTCGTACAGCTCTCCTTATCTCCTCAAGCCCACTGATTGGCTCTCGTGGTAGCTCAGGCGGAAGTTCTACCACTGGATTCTCTTGAGCAACTGGATGTGCTAGATGTTGCACATATTCGACCAATGCCTTGTGCTCCTTTTTCAACCTTTTATACTTCCCTTCCTTTTTCATCAGCCTGTCCTTCAACGCTTGGAATGAACTTTCAGCTTCCTCAATCACTTGTGCTCCGGAGGGATGTCCCAATTCAATTGTGGTGACCGTGTAATTTTTTGGCATTGCGTCACTTAAATCATGATCTTCCCTTGGAACAACAATATGGAGGCTGCGTGCACCGGCCTCATTAGTCTCCATTTTCGTATACTTCCTTGCTCTCTTCCTTTTAGGCGACTTACTTGTTCTGTTTAGAAGCTCCTCCATTTCAACTGCCAGATCAGCATCTTCGTCCTGATCCCTCCTGATTGCCTGTGAGAGCCAATTGCGCTGAATGTCGTAAATAATAAGGGGCCGCTCTTCAGTTGCCTCCACTTCCCGAACCTCCCCTCGAGCAGTATTTTGCTGAGGCTCATCTATCTCCATACATTGATTCCTCTCCTCATGGGCTTCAACCCTTGACTCTATAACATCCTCTTCTTCGAAAACATGATCAAAGTGGGTGTCCGTTTCCGTTTCCTCGCCTTCATCCGGCTGATTGGCACCTTCAGGATCATTGACACTTTGAGTATCCAATTCTCTCGGCATTGGTTGGTTAACCTCTCCAACCTCTGGTTCTTCATTCCTTCGAGCCCTCTGATCTGCAAACAGTGAGACTTCGTGCACACTGGAGGAATGGGTCACCAACTGAGTAGATGATTGTTGTACCCAAAACCAAAATTTTTGCTTCACTAAGGCATTTTGCTTAATTGAGTCTTAATCTTGTTAAAGTGTCGTCAAATGGTCGTTTTTGGGGTTTTTAAATATGGAGTTGGTGTCAGTACTATGTCAGTCTGTTACCGAAGAGATTTAAGAAAAATGAAAATCTGAACGAAAAACATCAAAATTTTCTCTCTGGAGAAGGGAGCACATTCTGAAATAAACCCCTGTATCGCCACACGAACGGATCGATTTTTGGGTTTGTCACCTCCATGAGGACATTTGTCAGGCATCAAACCAGCGATGAATATATCAAACTCAAGCGGGACCTATTTTGAGCAAATTCGGAAGAATCTGATGCAAATCGGCGAAAGCCGTTGATATAGCGGAGAAAAGCGCGTACCGAAGAAGCGCCATCTTTTGAGGTGAGGCGTGGAGTTTTGGCCCGAATGCCATCCAAAGTTTATCTCACACATTAGTTCAAGCCAGCGGCCTTGTCCGTCGAGGATGAATCACGAGGATTCTTTGAAGCGCTGAACGAGGTCAGCGTCGGGTCAAATCGATCAAACTATCGAGAAAAAATAAAAGAGCACATTTTGAGAAAGGCGCCCAAGCTTTTCAGGCCTTTAATACTTTCTTTCTGATGATTTCAGATATTCAATGTGTCCGTGTTACGTTCAGCTTTCCGTTGCCTGTCTCCGTCAGATCAGAAGATGTCTCGTCAGCTTGCAGTGGAAGTTTTTATATTATTTTTGTCGTTTCGAGAAATGGCTAAGTCTGGAATGAAAAGAGCAACTTTTGAAAGGGGCGCTCTTGTTTCACCCTCGGATGATGTTTTACGGAAATATTGCCTTTCGTCGTCTTGAGGAAACGAGTTTAACCCAGGTGGGCTGAGTTCAGGTCACGAAAGTTGATAAATCAGAAGTTATGAAGGATTTTGTTTTCCCTTACGTTGAGATGAGAAGTTGAAATTTGACTAAGTTAGGGAAAAAGCAAGCTTTTGGAAAAGGCTTGGATTTTGAGCCTTCAAATGTCAGTTTATGACATGCGATGTCAGATATATCTTTGATGGTTACCATTTCCATGCACTGTCGGAGTAATCGAGGAAGTCGTCAGAGGATGAACAGAGGTCCCGACAGAGGTTTTAGCTTAAATTTTCATAAAATTTGGCTAAGTCTGGAATTCGCCCAAGAGTTCAAATTTGAATTTTCGAAAGTGAGTTGAATGGACGCCTTAACTGGAGTTCTGACTGCAGTTAGACTGAACGATTTCTGGGTTGTCATCTTCAGTTCATATGTTTGCATGTGGAGTGATCTTTCAGTTTGCATGTTCAGTTAACTACCTTGCATGTTCAGTTAACTTGATTGCATGTTAAGTTTAACTGAAGATTATCACTAAAAGTCAACTGAAGTTTACATGCATGGCGAATTTGGTCAAGATTGTGAAGATGGCGCTTCATTGCATGTTAACTGAAGTCATGGAAAGGGACGCCATATTTTGATGAAGCATTAGTTTGTGAAGCGTGAAGCATAAGATTTGTGAAGTATGGCGAATTTGCATGTCAACTTGAGTTTCAAAAGGGTCGCCATATTTAAGGTTGAAAAGTGAAGCATTTTTGTGTGAAGCTATGCACTTTTTAAGGAAGGCAACTTTAGTTCAAAAGGGTTGCTATTTTTAGATTTTAATTGATTAAAGCATGTGAAGTTGGCGCACTTGTTGAAGGCCAAACTGAACTTCCAAAAGGGTCGCTATTATTAGCATATTCTTTGCATGAAGATGGCGAACTCTTATCTTATTCTTGTTGTTAACTGAAGCTATCTAAAGGGCACGCCTTAGGTCAAATTGATGAATCCAAAGCAAATTTGAAGATGGCGAACTTAAGACAAGTCTTAACTGAAGCTAAAATCGCATGATGAGTTCAACTGAAGTGTTGAAAGGGCAAACCCTAAAGCACGTCCACCTTTTGAGCTTGTTTGAGTTCTAGTTAACTATTATGAGGTCCAATGAGAAGCCAAGCGCCATTTTTAATGCATGCTTGCTTTAGTACGAATTTCTTATGATGAAATTCTATATATTTCAAGAGTGGCGTCCATTATTGCATCATCTTTTGCTCTGAAAGCTTGTATTTTCTTGAGCAACCAGCAAGCTTAAGGTGATTCAGGTGTCCGTTTTCAGCGTTCTTCGAAGCTACGAGCTCAGATTCTTCAGAGGAAGTCAATTCTAGACTTCATTTCACTTTGCATGCAGGTTTTATAAAGATTCGAAGAAGAGATTTGCAGATTTTTCAGAAGCAGACAAGCAAAACTTTCTATCTTCTGTCTTATTTCTTCTATTTCTCACCTTAGGTACTTTCTTCGCATGCCAGAGTAATTCAACACATTTTCAGAATCTGTTCATCTGGGTTCTCATATTTCAGCGTTTGCAACAAGACCCACTTCTTAGATTTTTTCGAGAAAATCGCCCCGTAGCCTTCATTCTGAAGCTCTGAGCCTTTTTCCGAGAATCTCTTTGCATGTGGGCTTGAATCACATTTTTTCCAAAATCCAGCTATCTGGGTTTGTTCAGAATTCAGTTGTGCACAAAACCCATGTTCCAGAATTTCTTCGAAAATTTCTCCTGTCAGAAGCTATTTTTAGCCTTGTTCAGTGTTTTTCAGAAAGTTCTTCAAACATATTCGACTTTACAGTCAAAAGTCACCATTTTCAAAATGCAGTTCAATCTCATTGATTACAAGGTGAAATCAGTCCTTACACATAATTTCACCAAGACTTCAGATACGGACCTAAACCATGTTTATCCAGTGGTCAATCTGAGCAGTTTAGAAGGTGTTAGCAGCAATTCGATGAGGAATCTTGAGCGTTCCGGGTTGCTGGCAGCGGCATCCATTCCTGTTTCTATCTTCGATCTTGAGTTCGTACTTGCTTGCATTAAGCATTATGACTCGTCTTCACGACAGATCAGATCGGTTGATGGAAGGGTGGTTTGCAGTCTCAAGCCGAAGGACATAGAAAGATGTTTTGCTATTTCTCCTCGCTCAGATAACTTTACTGTTGATCTTGAAGCTTGTGAGAAGATATGGGATGCTGATCATCAACGTTCACAGAGAAAGGTTGCTCAGAAATGGTTGACAATTCAGAAAACTAACTTGCCTAAGAAGGTTGGTCGTGGTGAATTTAAAGGAGAAGTTGCTGTTTTGATCACCTTACTCAATCGAGTTACCGGCCAGTCAGATGCTAATACTTTCCGTCCATGGATGTTCTATCTGATTACCAGAATCCTTGATGGCACAGAGCGTTTTGACTGGGCTATGTTGATTAGTGACTGCTTACATCAGCAGATTTCTAACTTTCTCAAGCATCACGAGTTTCACATGATATCCTATTTGGTTTACTTGGTGGCATTTCAAGGTAGTTTCAGACTTCTTAAAACCAATGGTACTCTCGGTGTTCAGCGTATTCACGAATATTATCCACAGCTAGAGTTTTCTCAGTCTGAGCAGGACTTCCAAGTGGTGAATGATCACTTTGCCATGAGAACCGTGAGAGATCTTGATGATGAGTTGCACATTCGTATTTCAGCCGAGGCCAAATCAGCAATGGAGACTTGGGCAGATTGGTTCATACAGTTTCCTACTTTCACGTACCTCCGAGTTTATGGTTATGTTGGAGAGCCTCTGATGTTGCCGAGATATCCGTCAGACAAGATTGTCTTTATGGAGTTCCTCAGGCAAATGCAGCACGTTCACTTCTTTCTTCGTAGTCGTCATAAGGCTGCGGCAAATTTTCCATTCTCATTGGGAATTTTCACATGTGATGCAGCAACAGATGCCAGGCGTATGTCTACTGAGATAGAAAGGTTCAAATTCAAGCCTTATACTGAGAGGTGTTCCTATGATCCTCTCGGTCATTATGCAAATCGGTTAGAGCGAGGGATTGCACATGCGCCAGCACTTGAAGATTTCTGGGCAAATTGTGAAGATGAATTCGAAGTTCGTCGTCGTCACTATTGTAGACTTACTGTTGGTCAGCTCTCTGATTACTTGTCAGAAGATGTTGATGGTTTGTCGGATGATGATGGAGAAGTTCTTCTCAATTCTTATGTTAAGGATCAAGTTGCTAGGCAGCCACTTCGCTCACCTGATTGGTATGCTAAGGAGAATACTTCTATTGAAGAGGTTTCCAGATCGGTGATCAAGACTAGTAAGTTGTTCTTGGAGAGCAAGCGAACACGGAAGTCAGTTCCTGTAGCAGAGCCGCCAAAGGATTTCTCGTCATTGCCTTCTACTTCTAGAGCAAAACCCAGAGTTAAAGCCATTATCATACCTCCGGAAGGAGTTAGACTCAGTGGAAACACAGGGAAAAGAGCTACTGGTAAAAGGAAGCAGAAACAAATTGAGAGTATTCCTGAAGTTCCAGTAGAGACAGTTATTCAGACTGAGCCTCACGTTTCACTTCCTAGTTCACCTCACGTTCCGCCTATTGATATAGATTCTGAGCCTGAGCCACAAATTCAAGCAGGATCGGAGACGACTGAAACACCACAGGTTGATACATCAGGGACAGTCTCTCCGCGAATTGAAAATATTGTTCAGTCTTGTTGGCTCGAGAAGTCTTTGGGAAGACAAAGGCGTGAACCGTCATACAATCTTGATTTATCTGAGTTTGGTGAGCCCTATCAGAGGAGATCAAACAAGAAGATAAAGAAGCAAGTGCATATCGAAAAGACCCCTGAATCAGAGATTGTGATAGAAGTTGCAGTGCCTCCAGAACGTAAAAGCTTGGACGAGGTCGAAGTGGGTGATTTTACATTCACTAAGGCAAATCTTGGCAGGATCACACGAGAGACAGATGTATCTCTTCTTAAGATTGTTACCAATAATCTTGAAGAGCGTATCACGAAGGATGGAGAAGATAAGGCTTTACTCAAAACTGAAATTAGTCAACTTCGTCAATACATTTCTGATCTTGTTCATGGGAATCCAAATAGAGCACTTGTTCTTCCTCAGCACACACCTGCAGAGAAACGAAAATTGGATCAGTTAGTCAGTCATGGCAGACTTTTGGATGATTGGATTGACAGTTTAGTTGCTGCTGGTAAAACTCTTCTTGCAGATTTGTATCAGTTGAGGAGTGAGGCACACAAACTCCGTCAGGGTATTCAGTTACTAGATATTGCAGTTGCAGAGAGCTTGGCAAAGGATCGCGTTCTTGTAACTCAGTTATCAGTTGCATGCGATGCTTTGGAGGAGATCGAAGATCAAGAGAAAGTCTTCACTTGGAAAGAGCAGCACCTTCTCAGAACAGAAATATGTGAGAAAATCTCTTCCAAGTTATTTTCACTGAAGGATGACGTGGCGTGAATTGAACCAATTAGAAGGAACTAAAGACAGTCACGGGCAGTTGACCGATTGACTCCCCCTGTAAAGAATGATCGACAGAATGTGCACGGCATGGATTGGCTCGGTGAAGCGATGGCACTTGAATCTAACAGGTAAATCTGATGCTGCTTCTCGAAGGGGGTCAACTTGCTGAAAGATCTAGAGCAAGAAGAGGGCCGAAGGGGAAGAGGCTGTGAGCCACAATAACAGCTGGGATGTCGGCTAGCAAAGGTGGGTCGACATTAATGACCATGCCGCAGAGCATTCAAAGCGGCTCTGACGAGGTCTTGATGGTGGACACGAGGGCTGGAGTTAATGCGGTCATTGTAAAAGATCCAAAGGCCATGCCTAGGAGTGAGCTTTCACCGACATGAGCTGGGTATGCACATTTAATGCCTCATTAGCTTCATTCCAAAACGTTTTTTAGGGCCGACGTGTCTAGGCGCCAACTCATTTTTTGAAAGCCCTAGGGCAAGGGCCGACACAATTTTGGTATATATGGCATTTTTGCCTTTTTGTAAAGCAGTTCTTGGTTAGGAGATTGCTGAAAGAGCATTATTCAGCCTTTGTAACTCATTTTCATAAATACTACAGACCTGTAACACAGAGACTTTTTCTCAATAGAAAGTCATTTCCTTCGTAGATTTTCTTTGTTGTTTTAGTGACTGGTTGTGAGTTGCATGATAAATTTCTGTGTGATCCTTTATTTTATCAGATTCCTTCAATACTGGATGCAAAGAACTTTATGTCATAAAGCAGGTTTATGTTAGTGATCTCTTTCTATTGCGTTTATATCTGTGAAAACATCTTTGTTTTCCTTGTGTTAAGCATTAGAACAGTCGAAACCTTACATAGACTAGTTTTTATAAACATAAATCTCTGTATTGTGAGATTGTTTAGCTCTATTGAGATTTTCTGTGAGCTTTCTGCAGTATTGTCATATTTTTATCTTTGGTGTATCACCTGTTAGTGATAGGTTTTAAATTCAAGTATATTCTTCTTACTCTTTTCCTTATCATTCTTTAGTTTTCTTAAGATAACACAAAGGGGAACCAGCCCATAATCTGGAGATTCACTTCATTCCCAGGTCACCCACAACCTCGAAGTGTTCCCATGTGTCAATAGGTCGCTACAGTTAATAGCTTAGCAAGGGTGCAACTTTATTTGACAATAGTTTTTGTCACGTCCGGTGGGACAGAGAACTGTTTTCATTCTCAAATCAAAATTATCATACTACTGTTTGGTATGTGCAACAGAAATTGCAGTCTTTAAGAGACAAATTTTAGCATACTTGTCGACTCCGAGCTCAGATTTAGTAGTTTTAGTGCATTACTGCTCATGAGAAGAGTGCAAACGAGGAATAGCTCGCCTGTTCTTGAGTATTTGCAGTTGTCCCCGCCTAGAAGAAGGGGCAGAGAAATCCAAAAGG
Source organism: Sequoia sempervirens (assembly GCA_007258455.2). Taxonomy (NCBI): domain Eukaryota; kingdom Viridiplantae; phylum Streptophyta; class Pinopsida; order Cupressales; family Cupressaceae; genus Sequoia; species Sequoia sempervirens. The sequence continues at coordinate 104,596 of VDFB02190486.1, forward strand.
TTCAAAAGACAGTTGTTTATTTCAGAAGATCCAAGTCGAATCTTGCTGTGAGAGGACATACTGTCGTTCCTGTTGTTATTATTAAGAATATCCCAATGACAATGATTCCAGCAGTGAGAAATCAGCCATTTGTTGCTTTTAACCAAGACAGCCCACTGAATCTGACTCAGCATGATGAAATTCCTGTCGCTGCCTTAAAAGGTCTGCCATATTTTTATGGAGAGGATCATACCACCCCAACAGAGCATATAAAGGATGTTGCCAACCTATGTGCTGTTCACCATGTGATTGAAGAAAATGTTGCACTTAGATTACTAGCAGCGTCCTTTAAAGAAAAAGCCTTACAATGGTTCAGAGGCCTGCATGTCAACTCCATAGCAACATGGGATGAGTTAGGCAGCCAGTTGTGCAGGTTTTTTGAAGATAAATCGGACCACTTGTCATTGGTGGAGCAGCTGTCTACAATCAAAAGAGCTCCACATGAAGTTATGTTAGATTTCAATTACCGTTTCCAGAGGACGTGGGATAGAATCCCACAAACGGTAAGACCTATTGCTAATCATGCCTTTTTATACTATTTAAGAGCTTTAAATAGTGATATTTCTGTAATGATTCAATCGATGGGAGGTGATACACTTCCTGCAGCATATGGTGTAGCTGTTAGAGCTGAAAACAGCCTAATATAGGCTGGTAAAATTGCCCCAAGACCACCTATGCCAATATTTATCGCTTTTCAGCCTCCAACCCCTATACAGTTACCTCCTTTGGCTGTTATTCCAAGTGCACCAACATTGCCAGCACCTGATACCCAGCCTAATGGTCAATTGAATGCATTTCCATCTCACTCTAACGAACTGCAAGAGATTAAAGGCCTTCTGACGACCTTTGGCAATGAGATGGTTCATCTAAGAAAACAGCAAAATCAAGGTTTTAAGCCTTATCAGCCCTCATTCCAGTCTAATTACCAGCAAAATCAGACCAATAGACCACCTTATCAGCCTTATAATCAACGCCAAAAGTTTGCTCATACCCCGAGGCCACATCAAGCTTATGACTCCAACACTGTAAGCACTTCCAAAGAGCTTGCACCTATCCAGAACAACTTAGTTCAAGATTATGAATGGTGCTTTCCGTGTAGTCAACCCCATAATCAAAATACCTGTGTCAATAGGCTGCTTAACCAAGCCTTGATGGTTCAGAACAGTTCAGTAATACAGCCTAGTGTGCCTGTAGCAACTGAAGTACAACAACAAGAGCAGCAGACACATGAGTCTACATTCCTAAATTGGCAAGGGGAAGAATTTTGTGGAGTGGTCCACACTAATTCTTCAATTGCAGACAATACACGTAGTAAGAAGAGGGCAATAGATGAAGGACATCAACCTAATATAGTTCAGACTCAATCGAAACAAGGGCCGAACCAGAATCAGAATGCTCTTGGCTCGTCAAAACTTGACCAGATCCGAATGCTACCAAGGGGCCAGCCTTTGGTAGGCAAGCAACAGTCTGATTTATCAGCCGAGGCGCCTTCAGTTAAAGGTGATGTTATTTCTCCCAAAGGTCAAGTTAAACCTACTACATCTTTCAATATACTCGAGCATATGAAGAAAATTAATGTACCCATGTCAATATGGGATTCTCTGAGTATTCCGGGTCAAAAGGACCTACTTCAATCTGCTTTATCCGGTTTAAGTATCTCAGATGAGCCTAGTGTAGAAAAGGAGAAGGTTGTGTTGGCTAATACTACTGTTGGTAATAAACAGCAGCAAGCTGCTAAGGCCAAGCCGCCTCCTTTTTATTTGTCATTGATCATAGGGGATCATCTGGTTCATAATTGTATGATTGACTTAGGGGCTAGTAGTTTAGTCATGCCCAAACAAATCATTGATAGGTTGGGAATTGAATAGGAGCCACTAGAAAAGGGGGTAGTACAATTGGATGGTATTGTTGTTAACACAGTAGGGGTCATTAAAAGTTTAAGCTTAACTCTACATGCCTGTCCAAATTTTACAATACCACAGGATATATACATTATTGAGTTGCCCCCGCACTTTGCCCTTTGTTTATCTGGGGATTTTACGGCCAAGATAGGTGGTTACCTATCCTCTGATTGGTCTAATATGCTGTTCAGAACTAGATATGGCACTAGAGCCACTATTAAATCAGAACCCATAGCCAAGGTTCATATTGAACCTTACAATCCGTCTCCTATAAATGCCAACTTGTTTACAAGTGTACAAGTGGAGCAGCCTACTGTTCAAAAGGCAGAAATTCAAATAGAAAGAACATCAGATATTCTTCCTAAAGAGTGGGCACCTCAAGCTCATGAGGTTGGCACAGGTGAGTAGTTGGAGGAGGTTCACATCGGTGTTTATATGATGCATGAGACTGATTCTTTTATGCCTACTATTGAGAAGAACAAGGAACAACATAGTGAGCAGCATGAAAATAATTTGTGGGAGCTGTATTTTGATGGCTGAATGAGTAGGGTAGGTGCTGGTGGCGGATGTATGCTGGTATCGCCAGAAAGTCAGAAGTACTATCTCACTTTCAGATTTTGTTTTAGCTGTTCTAATAATTCTGTTGAGTATGAAGCTCTAGTCCAGGGTTTGGAGTGGGCGAGACAGAGGTATCAACTGTCTAAAGGTTTATGGTGACAGCGAGTTGGTTCTAAATTAGGTGAGAAAACTTAATGTTGTTAAAAACGATATGCTCAGGTCTTACAGGAATAGAGTATGGGACCTCTTAGAGGGATTTGAGGCATTTAATCTAATTTCCATTCCTAGAGCTCAGAATAAACATGTGGATAGATTAGCTGCTGTTGGAGCTGAACACGATATTCCAAAGGAGATTTGCAGTGATAAAACTAATCAACATATAAGATTGTAGTTAGGCCCGTTGTGCCTGATAATAATATACACTGGCAAGTCTTTGATAGTGACCAGCATATTGTCAGTTTTTTAAGAGAAGAAGTTGAGTTCTCACATACCAATCAGGAAAAGCTACAGCACCAGTACAGTGACTAGATTATCTAGTTAAAAAACAACAAATTGCCCAAAGGCCTGGTCACTTTAGAATCTGTTTTTAATACTGATGATGAAGCTAGAAAACCTAAGGGGAGTATTCAGGTTCAACAAGATCACTACAAAGAGGTTGAAGTTTTCAAAGAAAAGCTTCTTAAGTTAGGCAAGGTATGTACAGCTGAAGAGAAGCATGTTTTTATTCAGCTTTGTCAAGAATTTAATGATATCTTTGCCTGGCAATATAGTGATTTAAAGGGATTTAATCCCCAGCTTGCTCAACATACCATTGAACTTGAGCATAATGTCAAACCTGTTAGGCAAAAGCAGAGGCCCTTGAATCCTAAGTTAGAACCTTTGATGAAAAAGGAGCTAGATAAGTTGATTGAAAGCAACATTATTTTCCCCATCAAGCATACGTCATGGGTTTCAAACCTAGTACCAGTAAGAAAGAAAAATGGTGAAATAAGACTAGAGATTTCCGTGACTTAAATAGGGCCTCCTTAAAGGACCATCATCCTCTGCCTTCTATGGAGCAGATACTTCAGGTAGTTTCAGGGTCTGAAAGGTTTTCCTTATTAGATGGCTATTCTGGTTACAACCAGATATTAGTGAAAAAAGAGGATCAATACAAGACAACCTTCGCCACAAAATGGGGAACTGTGGCCTATCGGAAAATGCCCTTTGGTTTATCTAATGCTGGGGCAACCTTTCAAAAAGCAATGGATATGGCCTTTCAAGGTTTAATGTACAAGATAGTCGTAGTCTATCTTGATGATATCATGGTTTTTTCTAAGGAGGCTAAGGATCATCTGAGTCATTTGAGACAGATTTTTGAAAAATGTAGGGAATTTGGGAGATCACTTAACCCCAAAAAAGTGTGTGTTTGTTGTTCACGAAGGAAGATTTCTCGGTTCTGTGGTATCTAAATAGGGTATTACTATTGACCCTGAAAGAATAAGTGCTATCTTAACTCTTCCTTTACCAACGCACAAGAAAAGTCTGCAGAGTTTTATTGGTAGGATTAACTTTGTTAGGAGGTTTATCCCTGACATTGCTCATTTATTAAGTCCACTAACTCATATGCTCAGAAAAAATGTACCTTTCAACTGGACTAAGGATGGGACAAGAAGTTTTAAGCTTATAAAAGAGGCATTGGCAACCGCACCTACACTTTCTACATCCTGACTTTTCTAAAGATTTCATTTTATATGCCTATAGAAATATTGATTCACTGTCATCCATACTTGTACAGTGAAATGATGAAGGATCTGAACAACCCGTGGCGTTCTTCAGTCAGGGACTCAAAGATTACGAGCTCAAATATACTTTTGTAGAGAAACATGTTCTCCCTGTCATAAGAAGCTTAAAGAAGTTTAGGCACATGCTTTCCAATAACAAGATTATACTGATGGTTGCTCATCCAGGTGTGAAAGAGTTTTTATTAAACAAAGATTTGAGTGATAGAAGCCCTGGTTGGGTCACTAAGGTGATGGAGTATGGCCTTGAGATAAAGGTTACCAAACTAATAAGAGGGAGAGGTCTTTGCGAACAGCTTACTGAGGACAGCAACAACAATGTAAAGGAGGAGGAAAGTTCCGTTTTAGCACTCCAAGATGGACAACAAACTGCTATACCTACTCCTACTGGTTGGATTACAGAAATGACACATTTTTTATTGACTGGTGAGTGCCCTCCTGATCTGACTAGATCCAGAAGAAGGTATTATCGATTGCAATCCATACGTTATGTTCTTTTAAATGGTTTTCCGTTTAGAAGAGATTTCCATGGTATCCTGTTAAGATGTATTGAAGCTGATCAGATTGATAGAGTATTGTATGAATTCCACCAAGGGTCAGCTGGCAGACACTTTTCTCTGAGAGCCACAACTCTTAAAATAATGAAAGGAGGCTATTACTGGCCTACCTTATTCAAAGACGCTCATGCATGGGTAAGAAGGTGCGAGGAGTGCGCTATTTTTGTTGGAAAAGAGAAGCTGGAAGCCCTCCCGCTGCAACCGATTCAAATTGATCAGCCCTTCATGAAATGGGGTTTGGATTTCATTGGGGTTATAAACCCGCCATCAAGTGAAGGCCACAAATGGATACTCACAACCATTGATTATTTTTCAAAACGGACTGAAGCTGTGGCACTCAAAGAGGCCAATGAATCTGCTGTCCTAAATTTTTACGAAAAGCTAGTTACCAAATTTGGTATCCCAGATTCTATTGTGTTAGACAATGCCCTTGCTTTTGTGAGTGTTAAAATTTCTGACTGGGCTGTCAAAAATGGTATATATCTGAGTACATCCTCTAATTACTATCCGCAGGGCAATGGATAGGCTGAGTCCACTAACAAGAATCTCCTGAGGATTTTTAAGAGAACTATGAAGGACAATCAAAAAGCCTGGCACACCAAGCTGAAATCAGCTTTGTGGGCTGATAGGATTACGCCAAAAAGGTCTACAGGACTTTCTCCATACATGTTAGTGTATGGAAAGAGGCAAGACTGCCCATTTCAGTTGAACTCCTAGCCCTCGATCTGGTAAACCAGCTTGATATTATTGAGGAGGAGCCTATGACAGCAAGGTTAGCTCAATTAATTGAGCTTGAAGAACTCAAAGCTGAAGCAGTGAAAAGGATTGAGCAATATCAGGCTCAAATAAAAAGGCATCTCCCAGAGTGTTCCAAGAAGGTGACAGTGCTAAAATGGGATGAATTAAAAAGCAAGCCTCGAAAGCACTCCAAATTTGATGCACTTTGGACTGGGCCGTATATCACTACTGAGGAAAAACAGCATAATGCTTTCCAGCTATCTAGGTTGGATGGTGTAGTGGAACCAATCCCAGTGAATGGGATTCACCTCAAATGTTGCTTCAGAGGTATGGACCTAAATCTGTACATAGTTGTTAAAGTTCTAGAGAATAGGTGCAGTTTTCATTCCCTAAGTGCTGTCCCAGCACGGTAAATAGTTTCACCTCAGTTTTTCCTGTTTGCATTAAGTTTTTGGCAACCTGTTATGTTCTATAAGTCTCAAGTGAGTTACAGCCATGCACAAGGCTGCTCCAAATCTGTTTCTGAGTTTTCCCAATGACTCCATGCCCAATGGATAGGACTAGGCTACTGGTCTGCATGTTTAGCAAGCAAACATCCCGCTGAGGTCGCCAAAAATCTTACCCAATTTTCACCTACGGGCTCAATTAGGTAGGGTAACCTATGTTTTCGAGTGCTCATGAAGGCCAACTGGAGGAACAATTTCATCTGGGTTACATACCTTCTAACTTGTTTGCTTCTTGTGCAACTCCGGGGCAAATTATGTTTTAAATTTCAGCATGTGGATTAAATGTGGTTCCCACAAGGGTTGAGCCTAGCGTGCAGGTCTTCAGTTTTGGGTGGGTCTTCATCTTGTTTTCGCCTTGTTTTACCCCTTTCCGTTTTGTTTTCCTTGGGCCCTTTTTCTTTTTTGTTCTGTTGGAGGCAGAGTCGGAACAAAACCAAACATTGGAACTTTTCCAAAAGTTCCAGTTTCCGTTTTGTTCCGGTTTCAGTTCCGGTTCCGCACTTATGTGCATTTCGTTTTCTTCTTTGACCTTGCGTTTGACCGTGGGGTGGTGTTGTGACGTTTTTCACACATCGCCCCATTGCAAATGGGGACCCCCTAATTTTGGCTTTGCTTTTGGTTTGGTGTTGGTTGATTTTTGTTGTTGTCTCTCTTCTGTCTTTCTCGTCATTGAGCTTAAACGCGAAATGTTGGCCAAGTCTAAAATTAGGGTTTCGTCGTTCCTGGTCAATTCAAGGTCAGATAAAGTGAGTAAATTGAAAATTGAACTTAATGTTGTTGTCAGCAGACATCCAGCAGGTTTCCAGCCAAGTTTCATCAAATTCCAGGTACTTACTATTTTTAGTAAGTGTGAAATTCAGAGCAATCTATCAGCTATTTTGAGATTCCGATCATCACACGGCATTCAGGGTATATCAGATTGCTTGCATGCCAAATTTGAGCAAAAACGGATAACTTACTATTTTTAGCAGTCCGGCTTCCGGCACAAATTTCAGGGTCCAGATGCAGAGATTTTCTTTGCATGTCTGGATATTCCTTCTGGGTTTTTCGAGACCTTAGCGGCGATGTAACATGCAAGTCGAGATGACCACTTTCAAGATTCAGCCTTCCGAGGCTATTTTTAGGGTTTGCATGTCGGGGTTTCTTTTGCATGTCGGGTGATTCTTGATGGGTTTTTCGAGAGCTTCGCGATGGTGTGACATGCAACGGGATTCTCACTTTCGAAAACTTGCTATTTTACAGGTATGCCGTAGCCACCGAGTTGATTCGCGGTGATCAGTGTTCGCGAGAAGGCAGCGGAGATCTTTTTCACATATGCAATACAAATTAGGGTTTCCACCGGCCTAAAATAGGCATAAAAGTCAAATCTTGAAAATCGGTGTAAACCGCTACGATCGGATTCTTCAGCTATCTGGTGAAATTCGAGTCAAGCGGAGCACTTACTATTTATAGTAAGTCAAATTGAAACATGCTAAAAATAGTAAATCGATTGCATGCATCGATGTCGTGCATAAGGTCGCGTGGTGAGGATCGCCTCATTGAATTTCAACTCGATCGGAGCTTGGGAGCTATCAAAAACATGAGCTTACTATTTATAGTAAGCCACCTTCAGAAACAGGCTATAAATAGCAGGGTGACTAAAAGTGGCAATGTCGACAGATTGATAAAGTTGTGAGGATGCTACGTTCAAAATTTCAGGTTGATCCGAGCTTCAGAGGCGCAAATTCAGTGAACTTACTATAAATAGCAGGGCACGTAAGCTGGCAAGGATGATAAAAATTTGTCTAAGTCTGGAGTCTCGTCCAGCAGGCATAGGGAAATGCGCCCACTTCAAGCATAACATGCATGAGAAAAATTCTAAGTTTGAAGTTCATCCTTCACACAGGGCAAAATGCGCCCAAACTGGAGAAAGTCAAATCAAAGTCAAAAATTTCCATCCTGCAGCAGGGGCAAAATGCGCCCAACTTGAAGAAGGGAGGTTGGAAATTTTTCTAAGTATCAAATCTCGTCCTGCTGCTAGGCCTAAATGCGCCCATCCTCCTCAGGGGGTAAAATGCGCCCAAGGCAGGTGGTCAAAGCAAAGTCAACGAATTTCATCCTCCTGCTATGCTAAAATGCGCCCAAGGAGAAGGAGGGAAGTTGTGAAAGTTTCTAAGTAAAACTCGTCCTCCTCACCCTCCTAAATGCGCCCAAACTAGCCCAAGTCAAGACAAAAATTTGAATACGATGAGTTATCCTCTTGCTAGGCTGAAATGCGCCCATGTTGAGGTGTAAAAAGTAAGTGGTGGTGGTAAGTAAAGTGAGGTGCGGTTGAAAATGCCTAAGGCGTGGTCAATGCTTGGTAAATACTAGGCGTTATCCTCCTTCATCCACAAAATGCGCCTAAAGTGGAGAGTGTTTGAAGATTTTTGCTAGGCGTGGTGAAAAGTGATGAATATTGGGCGTTATTTTTTAAATTTTCCTCCATCAAGTGTGATATGCGCCTATGTTGAAGGGAGTCATAAGGTGTTAAAAATATTTTCTAAGGCATTTTGCTAGGCGTGATTTTTCTCCAAGAATGTTAGGCGCCTAATGTGATTTTTGAATACCTTGAGGGCGTTGAAATACTTAGGTGTGTGGCGTGATTTTTCCTTGTGCATGCTAGACGCCTAAAGGCTTGAAGGCATTGGAATTTCCTAAGGCTTGAAGGCGTTGGAATTTCCTAAGGCGTGGTATATGTTGGAAAATTCTCTAAGGCGTTGGGCTCTTGAATAAATATTTTCCAAGTGTGAAGTGAAATGCAAATGAAGTAAGGCGTGTCGGGAATGAATAAAATTCTTCTGAATGAAGTTGATAAAAAATTTTTCTCTCCACTGGCAGATGATTCAAAATTTTCTAAGGGAAACTTCTCAAAATGCTAGATGATTTTAAAATATTTTCTAAGGCAAATTGTTTCCTTCTTGGAAAATACGCCTAGAGCTCCAAGATGATGAAATTTTCCGAAGGGCGAGCAACTCTTCCCAGTGATGAAGTCAGGGATGATGATAATACAAGATGATTCAAATTTTTCAAGAAGTCAGGGCAAGATTCTCAGAGGAGATCGAAGAACGAGGACAAAATTGTTGACAGAATAATTTTCTAAGGTTCAAAATTCAGAGAAATAAAATGAACCCGTTCGTTGGGTACCCATGGGTTCGTTGCGTTCTGGAGAAAATTTTCTTCTGGGTATCGAAGATTGTCGATGAGGAGTTGATTTTAAAGCCTTCCACGCTTCGCTGCATGGATATTTTTGATGGGCCTCAGGTTGATGTATTTCCTAAGGGAAATTTGAAAATTTTCTAAGGCAAAAATGAAGAAAGTGGTTTTCAAGGTGAAATCCTCCAAACGATGAATTTGAAAGTGATCGCCTAGATGATTTCTGATCGAGTTCCTGATGAAGGAATTTCTTCTCAAGCCAGAGTTAAATGAAATATCAGAGTGAAGTACACCAGGCAGAATACAAGATGGGTTAAAAAATTGGCTAAGGCATGAAGAATTTGAACGTGAAGAGGTTGGAGCGTGAGGATCAGGTGAGTGAGTTAAGTTTATATCATGAAGTATTCTAATACCCCTCTCCTTGCTTGTTTTGCAGGAGAAATGTTGAGGCCAGAGCCCGATAACTTGAAGTGATGAAGCACGATGATTTGAAGTGGAGGCACGATGAAGATGAGTTTCAATCTCGAAGGAGGAAAATTTGCAAGAAAATGGCTAAGTGTTAAGACTTAATATAATTCGAAGTGACGAAGGTGAGAACCCTCAAATGGAAGAAATCAAAGAACAACGCCAAGAAAGAAGATCGAGAACAGTGTGAACGCGTCTACAAATGGAATCTTCTAGAAGGATGATGGTGGACATTATGGCGCATTTATTACCCCACTCTCCTCTGTGGCGGTTTTTAGGGCAATATTATTTAGAATTTTGAGAAACGCGGCCCTCTATTGATTGTAACCTAGCCGTCTTTTGGGACTTAGCTAGCTATATAAGGAGAGCCCCTCGATTTGTAAATTATTAGAAGTAGGCGTTAGAGAGGATCAGGGAATTAAGAGTAGAGGGACAACTTAGAGTAGCTTAGAGGCATTTTGCATAATTTGGAGAAGAGAGAAAGTTTTCCCTTTGAAAACTTTTGAGGAGATTGTTGTGTAACACATTTTATGATAATAGATCTTTTCATTGATGATGGAATTCGTCTTGTCATGAAATGCTAGCAAGATTTCTTCTTCCTTTCGTATCCAAGTAGTTAAATTCATGCAAGTAGCTTACTTTGGTGTGTGGTGTTTTATTGAGATAGCTTCGCTTTATTCCATACCACTAGCGGCTTGTTGATGATAAGTGCGCGTGGTCACTGGACATTATCTTGTGTTTAACCCGGTTGTGGTTTACATGCCCACTTATGCGTTGTTAGATGGTGTATGTATGTTAAACTATAGCGAATACCTTTTGCTATCCTTGAAGATTGCACCGATTTTACTGAGGCTGTCCGACGGAGGCTAGGTGAAATCCGGTTGAAGTCTATTGAAACGAAGCTCCACATATCCTGCATTTAGAATAGAATGTTAGTTTCTTAGGCCCTAAACCCCCTTTTACTTTCCGCACATTTCCGATTAGTATTAGGAATCCCGTGCTCACCTGCCAAATCATTCGAATTACATGAAAACCCTTAGTCAGCTGTCTGCTGTCAACCGCCGAACAATTCTGTAAGTCCCCTTGAAATACCAGCAAATCACATCTAGCCAAACTGAGCCTATTCGCATTAAAGGAACCTTGGAGTTGAACGCACAAACTTTCTTGCAATCTTAGCGTGCGGAATACTTTGATCAAGAGAGAATAGGGAAGCCGTTGGCAACTTTATTCTGCATTGGTGCGGTCACGAAAAACACATCAACAGGTGGTTTTTTCCCTTTGTTTCTTTCTTCTTGCCTTTTTCCCCGTTTTTGTTGTGTTTTGGCGGACCCGGGATAGGGACTGAAACCAAACTTGGAACTTTTCCGAAAGTTCCAGTTCATGTTTCCGTTCTGGTTCTGCCCCCGCTATGTTCCGCCGAGATCGGTTTTTATTCGGATCCCGTTTATGTTTTGTCGTCCTTTGGTCTTTGTTTTTGTGTGCCTTGGGTTTTCTTTTCCTTAGGCACTTCCTTCGTTTTTCCAGACTCGGGATTGGAACTGAAGCCGAGCTTGGAACTTTTCCAAAAGTTCCAGTTCCTAGTTCTGGTTCCGTCCCGGTCCCGGTTCCGTCGGGCTTGTTTGTTTATGTTGCCTTTGTTTTTTGTTCTTTGGTCGTGGGGTGTTTTCTCCCCTTCTTTTTCTTCCTTTTTCGTCCCTTTTTCGTCGTCTTTGTATGTTGTCGGAGGCGGGATCGGGACGGAATCCGAACTTGAAACTTGATGAAAGTTTCAGGTCCGGATTTGGTCCCAGACCCGGTTCCCCCCGTCCTTTTCTTTGCTCTTTGCGTGGCCGGTAATCGAGGGATGTCTCCTCCTCTTAGATCTTCCTTGTGTTTTTCTTTCTTCTTTTGTACCTTGTATATTGCCGGGGGCTGGATCGGAACGGAATCCGAACTTGAAACTTCGGAAAAGTTTTGGGTCTAGATTTGGTTCCGGTTCCGGTTCTGCCTACTCTTTGGTTTTGCCCCCCTGTTCCGACTCTGGTCCCGTTTTGGTTCTCATCCCCGCTCCGACTCCACTGAAAGGTTCGAGCTCGGGAAACATCGAAGGTGGTCTCGCCAAGAGAGTTTGCCTTCGGCATAAAGTCTGGCCGACTGGGAGAGGTCTTGCCGATAGCGATGGATTTGCCAATAGAAGGGAATATCGGTATGACCAATAGAAACTCGTTGTAAGCTCTTGCCAATGGTTGTGAGCTATGCCGATAACTGTTGAAGGGCATAATCGCGTCGGGGAGACACGGCTAGTGTCTCACCGACATGCGATTCTGATGAAGTGATCTTTTGACCGTCTGGGAATCTATGTGGCGCGAATTCAACCAATTAGAAGGAACTAAAGACGGTCACGGGCCGTTGACCGATTGACTCCCCCTGTAAAGAATGATCGACAGAATGTGCGCGGCATGGATCGGCTCGGTGAAGCGATGGTGCTTGAATCTAACAGGTAAATCTGATGCTATTTCTCGAAGGGGGTCAACTTGCTGAAAGATCTAGAGCAAGAAGAGGGCCAAAGGGGAAGAGGCCGCGAGTCACAATAACAGCTGGGATGTCGGCTAGCAAAGGTGGGTCGACATTAATGACCATGCCGCAGAGCATTCAAAGCGTCTCTGACGAGGTGTCAAGGGTGGACATGAGGGCTGGAGTTAATGCGGTCGTTGTAAAAGATCTAAAGGCCATGCCTAGGAGCGAGCTTTCACCGACATGAGCAGGGTATGCACATTTAATGCCTCATTAGCTTCATTCCAAAACGTTTTTTAGGGCCGACGTGTCTAGGCGCCGACTCATTTTTTGTAAGCCCTAGGGCAGGGGCCGACAAAATTTTGGTATATATGGCATTTTTTCCTTTTTGCAAAGCAGTTCTTGGTTAGGAGATTGCTGAAAGAGCATTATTAAGCCTTTGTAACTCATTTTCATAAATACTACAAACTTGTAACATAGAGACTTTTTCTCAATAGAAAGTCATTTCCTTCGCAAATTTTCTTTGTTGTTTTAGTGACTGGTTGTGAGTTGCATGATAAAATTCTGTGTGATCCTTTATTTTATCAGATTCCTTCAGTACTGGATGCAAAGAACTTTATGTCATAAAGCAGGTTTATGTTAGTGATCTCTTTCTATTGCGTTTATATCTGTGAAAAAATCTTTGTTTTCCTTGTGTTAAGCATTAGAACAGTCGGAACCTTACATAGACTATTTTTTATAAACATAAATCTCTGTATTGTGAGATTGTTTAGCTCTATTGAGATTTTCTGTGAGCTTTCTGCAGTATTGTCATATTTTTATCTTTGGTGTATCACCTGTTGGTGATAGGTTTTAAATTCAAGTATATTCTTCTTACTCTTTTCCTTATCATTCTTTAGTTTTCTCAAGACAACACAAAGGGGAACCAACCCATAATCTAGAGGTTCACTTCATTCCCAGGTCACCCACAACCTCAAAGTGTTCCCATGTGTCAATAGGTCGCTACAGTTAATAGCTTAGGAAGGGTGCAACTTTATTTGACAACACTATCTAGAACAACCTGAAGGTTTTGTGATACATAAACCTGACTCACATGTATGCAGACTAAAGAAAGCACTCTATGGACTTAAACAGACACCCAAGGCCTGGGATGAAAGAATTGACAGCTACCTCTTGGGACTAGGATTCTGGAAGAATGATGCAGACCCAAATCTTTACTTTAAGGTAATCAAAGGTGATATGTTAATAATTATTTTATATGTTGATGACCTGCTGATAACAGGAGAAGATCACCTCATTGCTCAAGGAAAGAAGGATCTAACTTCAGAGTTTGACATGAAAGACTTGGGCATCTTACACTACTTCCTAGGTTTAGAAGTATGGCAAAAATCAGATGGCATCATACTAAACCAAGGGAAGTATACTATTGATATTCTGAAGAGATTTGGAATGTTGGATTGTAGACCCATGTCTACAACTATGGAAACCAACCTTCACAAACTAAAAGAAGCAGCAACAGAATCTAAGTGTGCAGATACCACTCTATATAGACAAATGATTGGATCATTGATGTACCTGGTTAACACCAGACCTGATATTTGCTATGGAGTGAATACTCTAAGCCAGTTCATGTGTGAGCCAAAGGAAATTCACCTGATGGATGTGAAACATATATTGAGATATCTTCAAGGCACTATTGGGTATGGTCTTCTTTACAGAAATAATCAACTAGATCTACATGGATACTCTGATTCAGATTGGACTGGAAGTGTAACCGATCGGAAAAGCACATCAGGATGTTGCTTCAGTTTGGGATCGGCTATGATCTCTTGGATCTGCAGAAAACAGTCTTCAGTAGCTCAAAGCTCAACAAAAGCTGAATACATTGCAGCCTCTATAGGGGCAAGAGAAGCAGTATGGCTCCAGAAATTGCTTGTGGGACTCTTTGGTGAGCCCTTGAATCCTACTATCATTCATTGTGATAATCAGAGTTGCATCAAACTCTCTGTAAATCCAGTATTCCATGATAGATCTAAGCACATTGAGATCCCCTACCATTATGTAAGAGACATGGTAGAAAGGAATGTGATCCAATTGGAGTATATTAGTACAAATGATCAAACAGCAGACATTCTCACCAAACCTCTCTCCCAAATCAAGGTTGAACACTTCAGGAAGAAGCTTGGTATGATTGAAATGTAAATTGATATTATGTTTGAAATTCAAAATTGTTTAGAAGTTGTACTAATATATTTAAAGATGTTGAATGTTTAAACTCTTTTGTCATGTGTGTGACTCCATGACCTTATGGGTCTGCTCCCCCTATGTACATTATTGAAATGTGACGATCTTTCTAATTATAAACACTTGTATGTGACATTGTAAAGTGACGACTCTACAATGATGAGCTGAACTATCATGATAGATATCATGTGACTTGATATCTGTGGACATGTCATGATAGTATCTCTTGGACACTTTGATGGATATCATGGGACTTGATGTCATTTGAAGATCATTGTGATCCTTAAGAGATAATCATGGTGGATAACTATATATATCCGTGGATATGCCATGAATTATTATGGTAGACATCATGTGAATTGATGTCAGTGCACATACCATAATGAAGATGTGATTATGAAGAATGTCATGTGACTTGACAATCTTGAGAAAACATATCATATCTTCGATATCACGTGTGAAGGTGATATCTCCACTTATTTGATTTGGAATATCTTCCCTAACTAAGAGGGAGTGTTGATTTAAGATAGCTTCTGTCAAATATAAATGATGATTGCATTCATGCATCATCATCATTTATATTTAACCAAACTGCTCTTAAAATATAAAACCATCAAATAAGTTATTTGAATTTTAGATGATGATGATCGAAATTTGCAAATGGATAAATCGGAATTCATATTAGATGATTGTTGTTTGTTAAATACACATCTTAGTCTATGGATAACACCGAATGGTTTCAGTTGTTAAGGGAGCCCGCGCGCTCAAGGGACACGTCACATGAGCGGACGTGTCTCCACTTTGTGGAGACACGTCCTCTAATGAGACGCGTCTCTCCTTGAGGCGTGTCTCCCACATATAAATGGGACTTCATTCCCTTATTTGCAATACATCAAAATCTATAAATGTTCTGCAATCAGCACATTTGATACAAAAGAAATAAATCTGACTTAGAATTCTAGAACAAAATTTCAAACTTAGAATTTCCATAGGTTCTTTTAGGATACAATCTGATAAGATTTGATTAACATTTTCAACCAAGTTCCAAAATTCCTTTTATGGTTATGGTTATTTTTACAATCATTTTGGTCATAAAGCAAGAGATTGTAGGACTCGTGCAAGAAATTTTGGTTGGAATAAAGATAGAAGTCCTTATGGGTTCTTAAATAGGAACTATAACTCTCTTTCCCCTCTAGTAGACTATAATGTCAATATTATGTGCTATAAGTGCAACAACTATGGTCATATAACTCGGTTTTGTAGAACCTCCTAGACAAAACAAGAAGGTGGATACCCTTGGCAAGCAAAAAGAAGAATCTACAAAAGTTTGAAAGAGGAAGAAAGAGCAAGAGAAGGAAAGATCTATCCTTGTGCAAATTGCATTCCATGGACAAGAGGTATCATTAAATTCATAAGGAGAAGTAGGAATTCAAGGGAGCTACTCATTGCATTATCTTTCAACTCTGGGGAGAGATATAGAAATGGGGAGAGTTACAGAAAGGGGGATCTTTACAAATAAGGGGAGCATCACAGAAAAGAGGGAGAATCACATCATGAAGGAAAGAAGTATGTTACTTTCCTTTTCCATTGTTGTCAAAAGGGTAGAGATACAAAAAGGGGGAGTAGTGCAGAAAGAGGGAGTATTATGTTTTTTTGTTGTATTCACAGGTTATTTCTTTGCAAGGTTGATATCAATGATAAAGGGGGAGATTGTTGGAAATATTGTTGTCATTGATGTCAAAGGAGAGAAGGAATCATACTTGTGCTATATATGCCTTGATATTTGCTTGTTGGGAGAAGAAATCATTATAAAGTATATTCATTATGATGTTGGCTGACCTCCTCAAGTGGTGCTCACATTGGAGAAATAAAATAAAGCCATTTATTATTAAATATGGCCAACCGCCTTCATGTATGCGCCACCTTTTGAAAAACAAAAATAAGTTAAATTATATTTATGAGGTTGACCTCATAAAGGCAGCATTCAATAAGTTATCCTTAAGAAGGCCGGCCTCTTTTGGGAATAGATGCCTTCCTTGGTGAAGAGGCACATAAAAGGGTATATAAAGAAGAGGATGTGAAAGGAAAACAAAGCAAGTAGCACAATGAAATGTCATTCAATTTAGAGCAGATCTAGAGCAGTCCAAGAGAAGAAAAATTATGAAGAATATTTCAGATTTGTTTTGAAGAAAGTTGGAGCAGAATTCTAAAGCATAACAGCAGAAAACTAAATGAGTTATATGCAGATTTGAGAGAGGAGTATATGCATATTTAAGAGAGAAGTATATGCAAATATGAAAGGAAGGTGTATACAAATGATTGTATCAATTTTGTGAAGAGAATTTTATCTACAAGATCTTTTATGAAGGAAAATTTATTGATCATCATTCATTGAAGAAGTTATATTCAACAAGACAAGAATTTGTTAAGTTAGAGGTTGGTGCCTCATATCAAAGAGATTGGTGTCTCTTTTTGAGTTGGTGCTCAGTGGTGGGGATTGGTGTCTGTAGCGGGTTGGTGCCTAGAAATACTAAGAGTTGGAGATCGGTGTCTCCAAGTAGGTTGGTGTCTAAAAAGTTTGTACGAGAATTTTATATATATAAGCAATATTTTTCGGTGGTTTTCTCCTGAAAGGGTTTCCATGTAAATCTTGTGTTCTCATTTATTGATATTGTGTATTTAGAGTTATTTTAGTTGTTAATTTGAAAAGGTAAAATATTTTTTGATATTAATTCATCCTCCCTCTCAATATAAGCTTGTGCTCATCATTTTCTATTGAAATGCAAAAGGAGTTTGAGATGTCCATACTTGGTGAATTGTCATTCTTCCTTGGGTTACAAATTTCTCAATCCAACAAAGGCATATTTATTTCGCAAACCAAATATATCAAGGAACTATTGAAGAAATTAAAGATGGAAGATTGCAAACCAGCTAGCACACCCATGGTCACAGGTTGCAAATTAAGCAAGCATGATGAATCTATTGAAGCAAATCAGACACTATATAGGTGAATGATTGGGAGCTTACTATATGTGACAGCATCAAGGCTATACATTATGCAAGCACTAGGCATGGTGGCATGATTTCAAGAAGCACCAAAAGAAACTCATATGAAAGCGGTTAAAAGAATATTCAAATATCTAAAGGGCACTTTGGACTTTGGCTTGTGGTATCCAAGAGGTAAATATTTCCCCCTAATAGCACATTCGGATGTGGATTGGGTAGGCAATATTGATGATAGGAAAAGTACAAGTGGAGAAGCATTCTTTCTTGGTAATAGCCTTGTGTCATGGTTCAACAAGAAACAACCTTTAGTTTCTTTATCTATAACAGAGGCATAATATATAGCAGCAGCATCATGTTGCACACAAGTTCTTTGGATGAAGAAGACATTGAAGGACATGAAGGTGTAATGTGATCATCCTATCTCTATACTTTGTGACAACAAGAGAGCAATTAATATTTCAAAGAATCCATTTATGCACTCTAGGACAAAGTACATTCCTATCAAGTATCATTTCTTAAGAGAATAGGTAGCAAAAGAGAATTTCAAGTTGGAGTACATTGCCACAAAGGAATAGGTTGCAAACATTTTCACAAAGACCCTTCCTAAATAAGTTTTTGAGTATCTTAGGCAGAAATTGGGAGTGATATCACTCTCATCCAATCATTAATTTCTTAAAAGGAGCACAAGTTTAGGGGGAGCTAGTCATTGCATTATCTTTCAGCTCCATGAAAACTTTGCCATTGATGTCAAAAGGGGAGAGTTGTAGTAAGGGGGGCCATTACAAATAGGGGGAAAATTATGCTCTTGTTGCATTCACAAATTATTTCTTTGCAAGGTTGCCATCAATGACAAAGGGGGAGATTGTTGGAAATATTATTGTCATTGATGTCAAAGGAAGATTAATCTCACAACGTTTTACTGCTACTGTCAAAGAAGGATCAATGTAGAAAACATATGCTAAGGAGAGTTAAGCAAAAAGGGGAAATATTTACTATATTGGGCTGACCCAATTTTCTTTTTCTTTGGTGCCTATATTGATAAATTCTCCCTCTTTAATATGGGCCGACCCTACTTAGTGTGGCACCCCTCTTGGGATTTAAATTTCTTTTTAAAAGTTTAATTATTCCCCAACATGGCCAACCTCCTTGGATTAAGTAGGTTGAATAGGTATAAATGCAAGTTGATTTGAGAGGTTTGGAAGCAAGTTCTCAAATGAAAAATCATTCTTTTTAAGAGTAGAAATTGTTGGAAATATTGTCATTGATGTCAAAGGTACAAAGACAAAGTTTGCTATCATTAATAGAATGAGGAGATTGTTGGATATTGTCATTGATGTCGAGATAAAATAAGGAGATCAGCATAACTGAAGTACTGGCAATAGCTTGTATACAATTTGCATGGCATGACTTTAACGCAATTTCAATACATGTCATGTACATACTCAGGCCATATCATTCATAACAAGTAATTGCCTTCCAAAGACTTAAACGCAGATCCAAAAAAAAAGTAGCAATCTTGAAGGCCAGTCAGACATTAACTTTGTTAAGATAATTCTGAAAAATGTGATCATAAATCGGTTCTAAAATCTGGAAAGTAAAGAATTAAATAAACAAATCAATTTAGTTCTAAAACAAAAATTAAAACAATATGCAAAAGAACTCTTTGAAAATATACGATTTATCTTTGAAGAGATGTGATTATTTTTGGTGAGATACAATCCTTTGTGAATAAAGCAGCTTTAGATTTGTAAACAAAAATTAATTAAATCAAAAAGATGTGATTCACCTGAGAAGAAACATTTTAATGAATAAGAAAAATGTAAAAGGCCAATAGAATAAGACAAAATAAAAAGGCAGATAAAAGTCAAAAATAAGGCAACGATTCATGAAGAAGACAAATCTAAAGTGGGGTGAATAAAGACGAAATCAGAAAAGACAAAGATGCTGACTTGTGAATGAAGACAAAATAAAGAAGTAGCGATTCATTAAGACACAAAAAGAAGTAGTGCTTCACTAAAAGGAAACAATTTATTTAATAGAAAAGGCAACAATTACCATTTGAAGAAGTATGAACATTAATATATGTAAAGAGCTGCGATTAGTATAAGAGGAAGACAAATTTTGTCTTATTCAATTTGTTTTGAAAGAGGTACAATTAAAGGCAGTGATTTGTTACACGAAAGGGTGTGATGCATTTAAAATTCATTTCCTTTGGGTAAAAGACACATCAATTCATAAAGGATACCTCCCATGAAGAACATATAAATGTTAAATGAAGATATGTTTTGGAAGATAACATTCAATGAATTATTTCTGAGTAAAGGAGCAGATCTAAAGGAAGGTATGGGGTAGAATCTTATGAAGAATATTTCATACCTATTCTGAAATATACATATTGCCCATGTGTGAAGAATAAAGGACAGATGTGCAAAGAGTTTATGGCAAGATTATAGGAGAAGAAAAGTGTGAATGAAATGATATAAAACAACAAATCTAGAAGAGATAAAGAGAAGATTTAGAAGAATAAGAAGAGATGTGTGTATGAATAATGAAGCAATTCGATGAAATATTTTTGAGTATAAGGAAGAGGAAGAAGCAACACAATGACATATATTTCTGAGTTGTGAGAAAATATTATGAGCAGATTTGCGAGGAAGATTAATGCTGACAGAGAAGAGGTATGAATGCTGATTTGAATGGAGAGTGTAAACAGATTTGACAGAGTTAAAGAGGCAGAATTATAGAGAAGTAAGAGGCAGAAATATATAAGAAGATAGTGATGCTATGATTATGACCAGTTTTGTGTGAAGAAATGGTGCATACTTTGGATTAGATTTGAAGAAAGAGAGTAAGCATAATTGTAAATAGATTGAGAAAAGAAGTTGTGTATATGTTGGATCAGATTTGAAAGGAAGAACATAGTGTGATTTGGATCAGATTTGAAAGAAATATATTTGAGTAGAATTGTCCATCATTTGTTGAAGAAGCAACATTGAAGGTGGAACATTGTTCTTTAAGTTATTATTCTTGCTAAATTGGTGCTTGGAAAGTGGGGGTTGGTGCCTCCAGTAGGTTGGTGCCTATGAACCTTAGGAGTTGGTGCTCCTTGTAGGTTGGTGCCTACTAAATCAGAGATAGGTGTTGGTGCCTACTAAAGTGTGAAAGTTGGTGATTCAAGTAGGTTGGTGCCTATATTCATTGTAAAACTTATATAATTCATAAAGTACATTATTTGTACCGTGGTTTTCTCCCGTAAGGTTTTCCACATAAAATCTTGGTGTCAACTTGTTCATATTGTTATACTCTTGCATAGTTGATATTTTGTAAGAGTTTAAGGTTGATAAAAGTTGAGAGGGTAAAAATTTGTTAATATACTGGTTCACAACCCCCCCTCCCCTCTCAGTATATTTTTGTGCTCTTCAGAAATTAGAAGAAGAAGAGCAGATTTAAGAAGAGGGGGAGATTTATGGACTTGATTTGAAGAAGGTTATAATAATATTTATGACAGATTTTCAAGAAAAATTGTTGTAGATTTATAGCAAACTTTCAAAGAGGTTTATGGCAGACTTTCAAGGAGATTTATGGAAAATCTATAGTAGAATTTTAAGGAAACTTATAGCAGATTTATAAGCAGACTTACAAGCAGATGTTATGAAGGAGATTCACATGACAATCATTCTTTGAAGAAGCAATATTCAAGAAGACGAAACTTTTTGTTCTTTTGGAAGTTGGTGCCTCCTAATTGAAGAGATCGGTGTCTCTTGCTAAGTTGGTGCTTAGTAGCGGGGATTGGTGTCTCCGGTGGGTTGGTGCCTACAAAATTTGTAAGATAATTTCATTTTATTTGTGATTGGATTTGGATAGTAGATCCAAGTAGTCTTTTCTCTGTGTTTTTCTCCTGAAAGGGTTTTCATGTAAATATTGTGTTCTTGTGTTCTTATTTGTTGATGTTGTGTATTTGAAGTTATTATGGTTATTAATTTGAAAAAGTAAAAGATAATCTTATACTGACTAACCCCCCTCTCAGTATAAGTGTGTCCTCATCAAACCCCTATGGGTGAGTTTTTCTTTTAGTTTTTTTTCATTTAAGTTTTTGTCTTTAATTCCAAGTCATCTTTTTCAAATTTTGGTTGTAAGCTTTCTATAATGATTCAAGTGAGTGATAGAAAAAGAAATAAATGATCACAATAGGTTGATGAGGCTCAAAAGGAACTTTCGGTTTCAATAGAGAAGTGCTAAGGTAAAAAGATCCTAGTGTATGAAATGAAATTGAAATGTAAGCACTAAATATGTATATACATATCAAGTGAATAAACTAAAATGGAAAAATTGTGAACCATAGGAATCAAATTCAAGTATAGGGAAGGAGCTCCCCATGAAGTAATAGATTTTAAAGATTGTCACATATCTATGAAAGACTTCATTCAAATGAATCAGTTGATCATAATCTATCATTGTAAAAAAATCATTTTAGGATATGAGATTCCTTGTAGGGAAATTTCTAAGGTCAAGTGGGACACACGGATAATTCTAAGAGGAATCTTGGTCCTCCCTAGACACTATCTTACTCATCCAAAGTTGACAAACCTTGGGTGGTAGAGAAGAAATTCGTAAAATCAACTGTCTACATGATTTGAGATGAGGACGGAACACCCATGAGTTTGTACATCCACTTTTCCTAGAATGAGATGCTTTGGTAGTAACACATGAAGAGTAATGCCATCTCATTGATTTTTCTTCATATGTGTGTGGACCCCTACAAATATTTTTTTCTAAGAATGCTATCCTCTCTAAGAAAAAGGGCCAAGAATTTTTTATTGGAATATCAAAAGATGGATAA